>JAJHUR010076315.1:5700-16839 GCA_027495735.1 Lutjanus campechanus | reverse complement strand
GTCTTTCTTTTCTTTCTTCTCCATCCCTGAACTCTCTCCCTGTCACTGTCGTTGTCTTTCATTAAGATCTTTCATTTTCAACATTCTTTTGTCTTCATTCAAATCTCCCAGTTCCTCCCTCAACTCTCTCCTTGTGTCTGTACGCCGCCTGCGATCCTCCCTTCTCTTTCTTCCTTTGAGCAGACAGAGAAAGCTGTAACCACAGAGAGGTTGTATCTAAAGGAAGTGACTGAGCCCAGCTTTGCACAACTGTTTGGTGATCTCTGCTGCCAATTTGTATCTGTAAGTCTTTGAGGATCCTGTTTGTGTGTTTGTTTGAGCCTGGCCAGGTGTGCTGGATGCGAGCCAAGGCAAAGATTAAAACCTCAAATCCCATTTCCTATTATACATATTGCTGTTATAATAGTTTGCTTTGAAGTATGTTTTTTCCACTTGAACTCAAAGTTTAGTTTGCATAGTCATCGAGGTGCTGAGTAAGTTTCGTCGCCCAAGGGTCCGTGAAAATCTTGCAAAACAAAAGTGTTACATCCAGTGATGCTGTGTCAAACAAAAAGCTGCATGCTAACTGTGATCACCGCAGCACTGTTATAAAATCAAAAAAAGGCAGAAAGTAATGATTATTTTCATTTTCAATTAAGCTGGTGATTATTTTCTCCATTAGGTAATGAACTGTTTACTTCATAAAACGTCAGATAATAGTGAGTTGTCCTTTAAAAGTTCCCAAAGCCTAAGTTGAAGTATTAAAATTTGTTTGACCAACAGTCCAGAACATGATCTGTAAAGTGTGCTGAAAACTTATCATCGTATTTGTGTCTACATTCAATTCACACAGCAGCCCAAGTTCATATTACGCCTGGATAGACAAAATACAGTCTACCTTAGTTACATCATTTGACTACCTGAGGTGTTGGTTTCCCATTTGCAACCACAGCTCTATTTTTCTGCATAAGACATGCTGAAAATCTGTGTAACCTCCTAAGTCCCAAGCTTTTGTGTTGTATGCATTATTAATTTCTCCAAGCTATGTGAGATTAGTAGGACCTGATAAGTATGAAACCTGAACAGGAAATAGTTTTTGAAAAAAAATAGTTCTCATATGGTGACAGTGAGTTTATTTTACTGTATAACACAATACCACCAGTGCACAATACCACCAATGTTTATTTCAATGATTGAACATGGCTTTTGCAAAAAATAAAATTGCAAACAATGCTACAAATCTAAAAGCCATGTGATTTTGCCTGTTTTGTAACTTCCTTGCACCATACTCCAAAGCAATTATTACTCCTATGCATTATGCGAGAATCTTTCCGAATATATATTTCCTTACTTTTATGCCTTCACTTTGCAGGGACAGTCGATGTTATAAAGTCCCAATGTCCTCAAATGAGTACTCGCGAGGTTTTATTCATTTTTCACTTTTTATCTCGGCCTCTGCGACAGACAGTTATCACAGAGACCCCTGCCGTATTGTTTTTGCACTGATAAGTGTATTGTGTTATGGCTACCACTGGATGGCACAAAATACTGTCTGCTAATGAGGACAACAGGTCTAATGGTGCGTTGAAATGTGTTTACGAGTTGAGCCTATTTGAACGCCTCCTTCATGTCGTGTTCACGGCATCGTTAACAGGAAGTTTTTTGTCAGCTCCAAGTTTGCAACATTCTGTTTTCAACTTCTGTGTCGTAATTATGAGTTCACGAGGTCCATTTGAACACAGAATAAGTTAAGCAGAATGCATAGGTGCAGCAAGCCAAAAATGTAATGTCCCGTATACAGTATGTGGATGCAGGGTCACTGTCTGATGCTGTTTAGCTATCCGTGGTTTTAAAAAAAAGTGCTAACAGCTAGCTGGGAAAGGGCAAAGTTCAACTTTGGAGCTATGCACAGTCACAGTCAAACTGTCAAAAAAAAAAAGTCTGTATAATTGTAAATCATGTCAAAATGGTGTCAATATGTCCTTTTAATAGACATCACTGGTCTTTAAAACCTGGTAGCCTTCGCATCATGACATGGGAACAAGCTAACCGGTTAGCTCACTCTCTGATACTCGCAGCAGATGATCAAACACACACATCTGGAACAGGTGCGCTGCCGCCTGGGTAGGGAAGGGCGAGCTCCAGAGCGAGAAGGAGTGGCTGTAATGTGACATGGAACAGCCACAGACTGTAGGGCTGAGCCAGGGTCAGTCTGTGCCTCAACGCAATGTGAGAACCAACTGCACATCCTCAAACCTGTAGAAAGTGTTGGGCTTGTGCAAATGAAGGTACAGATAGTCTCTGTCATGAAGACTGAGGATTGGTAGTTTTTAGGAGCAAACTGTGACAAAAGGGTCTAGTTGACTAGTTTGAATATGTGCAATCCTGGGGCAAATTATGAACAATGAAAATTTAGAATAAAATAAGGAAAGAAAAATCATAAAATTATGTTTAAGAGGAAATTATCAATAGATACAACTATCATGTAATTTCAACATTTCTTTTTAGCTTTGGTGAGGCACTACCCTGACTGCACATAACTAATGACAAATTTACAATAATATAAAACAACAAAAAAGTTGTAAAATCTTACATTGGACAAGCTAAAACTCTAGAAAACATTATCATACACTCGTATAGCATATTTATATGAGACGAAACAGCAGCATGATTTATATGATCACAACATAAAATATAAAAAATAATGAAGCTGTGTTCAGGTTATTTTATCTTCAACTCTACTGTCACTTCAAACATACAAGACATGAGTTATGATCATGTTCAGTTTAGTTGTTTTCTTCTTTGTCATAACCGAACAAAATATTCTAATCTCACTCTTGTGTTATGCAAAGATTAAAGCTCAAGATAATGTCTGGAGCTGTAATTATGTTTACATTTTCACTGCAGATTGAGAGAAGACTGAAATAGAAATGTAGAATTTTTTTTTTTTTTCCCCACAAAGTGACTCTATCCCCCTAACACCCTCCCCACTCTTAATGCTGGTTGAAACCCTAAATAGTGGTATGTTAAAACCTTGTTTAACTGTTATGAGTTCTGAATCATACCCTCACTTCTACACACATGCATGCACACACACACACTGCGGTGTTTTGACTGGTATGTCAGAGTTAAGAGATCAGCGCAGACCACCCCAGAAGAAAGGAAAGCAGAGGAAAGGATTTAAAATTTGTAGGTTAAAGAGTGAATTTTATTGTTACATTTTTTAGCACAAAACTTCTTAAAAGGTGTGGAAAGATGGTGAGTTTTCTTTTCCATTTTTTTTTTTTTAAATAGGTGCCGAGGGACCAAACTCTTCAGAGACAATGCAAAAAAACTTACTGCCAAAAAATGTCAAGGAAGCCAAGGTCCTCCTCTCTCTGATGAAACTTGAAGAAGCATTTCCTTTCTGATTCTCCACAAGGTGATAAATGCACCTGTGTTATTAAATATTGGGTATTAGTGAGTAGAAAGGGGTGTAGAGAAGTACAAAAAAGCAGCAGTGAAAGGAAGAATGTTCCTTGACCTTTTTACCCTGCAGCAAAAAGATGAATCAAACAGTTTTGAACTTTTTAAGCATTGTTCCCGGGCTTTAACTTCAGCCGGGAACAGCAGCCGCTACGTTTAAAGCTTAATCTGTGATCCAGACTTTAAAAAAAGAAAAAAAAAAAAGAAAATAGAAAATGAGGCTTTGTAAAGCTGATTAAAACATACAACACATATCAATAAAAACAGAATCATTTTCAGAGGAGTTATAGATTTTTCTTCTTTTAAAAAATCATACACTGATTGGTAAACAGTTCATATGATGTAATGTAAAGAGTGCTTTGTTTTGCTCTGTCTGGGCCGAGTCCGGTCAGTCCAGTTTGTGTCGTGTTTCCCCTGAGCTGTGCTAAGCCTCCCTCTGCGTACCTGTGTTCCCTCCTGTTTAGTCTCAGGGCAGAGACGCCCTCACTCTGGACAAATACCTTCCGGAAAACTTCCGCCCCTCCCCAAAACCACTTCTATCACTGGCCCAGACAATACACGCTCACAAAGGGCTTGAAAAGGCCGGGGCCACACGCATGAACAGGACACCGTCGTGCACGTGTGTCTAGCTTCTGGCAAACGTGCACAGGTGAAATGTGTAAACGTCACTCATCGTTTTTTTAAATGAAAAGTAGTGATACAAGGCTTTGATGATGTTCACTCCATTTTGCACGCACCTAATTATCTGACAGGACTCTTTAGCTTTAACTCCTCGTGCTCAGATCTTAAGATGTGACTCTGTTGCCTGCTCAGCGGTCAAGACATAAGACTAAAGGTGAAGGGTCCTTGGTGTGAGGGCTTCAATGCTGTGGAATGCTTTATCAGAGGGAGCACCGGATGTCAAAGTATTTTCTTACACAAAACACAATTTATCTTCACCTTTGAATTAATGTTTATCATGTTTTTATTGTAATCTTTAATGTTTGCCACGTTTTTATTTCTTTTATTTCCTTGAATTACAAAGCGCATAGTTACTTTATTTTGAAAGTTGCTTATTTAGTATTATATGCCCATATATACCCCAATAATACTGCAGGCCTGTTCATTATTTTGCTTAAGATAAACATGCATTTACAGTAAATATAAGTTAAGTGTACCAAAGTAGTTAATAAGTAATTGGTGAAATAATAATAAAAATCTGCACATTTTGAGGGTTTCCGTTAATTTTGTGGATTTTACTGGTTAGATGAATTTGTTTATATAAGACCCTAGTGTTTAAAAATTTGTTCTGCAGTCCAGATAACGAGTTGAAGCCATAGACAGTATATTAAATATGTATATTATAGTTAAAGGAAGTTATTTCCGCCCACCCCTTCCTCTTCAAAGCTCAGGCAGGTTGAACAGCAGTGAAGACGAGTCCTTCACTGTAAGTTCATCAGCTGTTTATAACTGTCAGTTGTCTGTCAATGTAAAGTTAAGCCCATTATCCTAAAAACAAAAAAGCCCACTGCTCCGAAAATACATACTCTGGACTTATTAACAGATCGCTCTATTTAACCGTTATAAACATCTACTCCTTCTAAAGGCTTATTAATGATTTCTTACAACTAATGAACAGACACTTACTCATTCGGTGAACATTAGGGAATAGTTTTTACTCTGATAAATGCGAAATGGACACACAAAAACAGTTATTCCAAACTGGAATTGAAATTTCAAAAGAAGACAT
This sequence comes from Lutjanus campechanus, assembly GCA_027495735.1. Classification (NCBI taxonomy): domain Eukaryota; kingdom Metazoa; phylum Chordata; class Actinopteri; order Lutjaniformes; family Lutjanidae; genus Lutjanus; species Lutjanus campechanus. Next base: position 11,666 of record JAJHUR010076315.1, on the reverse strand, counting down.
CCTGGCTGTGGTGCTATCAGAAAAGCTGGTATTTCAATTTAGGATGTTTCCTTCATCTCTGATGACATTTCTGGTCATCTTATGATTTAGAGCAGTAAATGTATTACAGATTTTCTTCTTTAAGACTCAGGATTTTTCATTTTTGAAATAAGGCTTTTCAGAGTTCCTGAAGATGACTTTTAGCTGACAGACATCTCGATATTTTAAGAGTTTGTAACCTGCACAGTAACTGCAGCTGTCAGATAAATGCAGCGAAGTTAAAATTACAATATCGCCCTCCGAAAAGTGGAAATCAAGAAAATCTCTCAAAATGGAAAAAGTAAAAGTATTTGTACCTTAAGTTAAGTAATCTGATTACTTTCGCTCTCTTACGCCCACACATAGGCACACAGGGCAAAGAAAAGCCTGGAATGTGTTTACCTGCTGTAGCAACTCAACTTAATGTCCCAGGTGAACGTGACAGATCCCTCCCACGTGGTGTGCACCCCTCATCAACTCGTGCTGTTCACACACACACACACACACACACACACACACTTACAGACCAGACAGGTTGGAATGAGCCTGGTCCGCTGCAGCGTGTTGACAATGAGTCCAGTGACAGACGAGGCTTTACGTTGACATCGATCTCGACTGACAGCTCTGACCTGATCTCTGACCTGCTCTATCAAACCTGTTAGACACACACTCGAGTTATCAGTCAGCCCAAGAAACTCTCTGGTCAGTTTACCTGTTATTTGCTTTACCTGGCTGTTTTACATGCTGCAAGAAGTTATTCCACTTCTTTTACATGCTTACGGACTGATAATAGAATCCAAATAAATATTATGACACATTAAGACACTGCAAAACACTGTGTGGCAGCAAACAAGTGGATTCTGTTTTTAAATTATACATGAACAAAAAAAAAAGAGTCCCTGGAGAGGTGATGATTTTGAAAGTGAAATCTTAGGATCTACCTACAATACCAAACAATGGTGTGACTGATAAACTCAATAGCACTTTTCACAGAGAATTTCTCAATTTATTATGACTTTCCAATCCAATTCTGTTAGATCGGCACCTATAATTGTGGTCATGACAATAACAATGTTAGATAATCTTTGTCTGTGTCTGGTTTCTACTGGAACCGTAGAGTGTTCAGATTCATAAATTGAAAGAAATACCAACCAGTGTAGCTAATATGCTGTATGAAGCTTTATCCTTGATGGCAACACAAACAAATGTTGTCTTGATGCACTTGATGCATCAGAATATACCAGTGGGCATTTTTTTTGTGTGTCAGTGTGTCTTACAAAAAAGGTTCAGGTGCACTTATTCCTTGGATTGACACATTTTGGGTGCTACACTGAGCATTTCCTGTCTGTATAATGTGTCTGTTTTGTCGGACGGTGCCTGATGCAATGCTTTATGACATGGACGTTGTGTTGTATTCACATGCTAGTGAGCAACCGCACAGTTGTTTTCATTTGTCGCCAATTATTCATGAGAGTCTGATCTGACGCGATTGTTAACGAATACTGCAAAAAGATTATTAACATACAGTATAACCTTTACTGGATGCTACAAGATCGCACCTTCTACACAACCCGAAGAAACAGTTCACAGCAAAGTTTTTTTTTCTCTTACCTGTAGTGCATCTAGATTGTTTTGGTGTTAGTCGCTGAGTTTTGGAGATATCAGACATAGAGATGTCTGTCTTCTCTCCAGTGTAATGGAACTAGATGGCACTCAGCTTTTGGTGCTCAAAAGCCAAGAAAAACAGGAATGTAAGTATCTAGGAAGTATTTTCTTTCTACCAAACTACCACCCGAGAACTGTATCACCAGCAGAAGGAAGCTAACGTGGTGGTGTAAACATTTATGGCGTCCTCCTCGACCGAACCGTAACCTTTCGTCCATGAGCAGATGCGCGCTTCCATGTGCACAGTGATACGGTTGAAACTGCTCACAATAAGGTCTGTGGATTATCTTGAGTCACTGGGTCGCCCTGCTAACACAAAGTCTGGCATTTGGTTCCATTATGTTCTAGAGAGGACAGACATCTTTACATCTGATATCTCCAGAACTCTGCAACTCACACCTGTTTAGACAGATAAATAGCACTACAGGGTAAAGGAAAAATATTTATTTATGTATTGATTTTGGCATGAACTGTCCCTTTAAATGTTACCTTATAGATATAGATTTCGTGTCTATGCCCTCATTGTTCATTATGCACAATCTTCCAAACGCTTACATTCCTTTGAAGATGAAGGTTTACATTTTCACATACTGATAACTAACATATCTATACTATCTACAGTATGTAGAGCGCTAAAATGCCACGTGTCTACAGATTAAAGTGTCCAGTTAAAAGCAGGTGGAGTGAAGCACAAAGGGGGTGATTACAGGTGAACAGGCCTCTTGGCATGTTGGGTAATTTGCATGACATGATTGGGGTATCACTATAACAACAGTACAGCACTGAGGGGATGCTCAATGTAAGTGTGTTGTCATTATAATGTTACACAATCTCACACAAGCTATTTTTGTCTGTGTCCTCATTGAACCGGCATTTCAGGTCTTGGATTGTGTGACGGACATGTTCGCTTTGTTTACAGCATTTTCGGAAGTTCACTGTCGTTGTCATGAGTGACAAAAGATGGTGGGAATATTTCTCACGCTGTGTTTTGTCATACTGAAATATCCAGTGTTTTATTTCTGCTTCCCATAAGTGTAACATGTAAAACTGAAATAAAAACGTTTTGCAAATACTTTTCAACCTTTATTAAGTTGAATACTTTACAAAAAGAAGATATTTAAGGTCCAAACTGATAAAATGTATTGTTTTTTTGTAAATATACATGCTGTCCGTAACATGTTCCAAAAAAAGGAACAAAATAAGTGTTGTTTTGTCGTGTTGTCTTGCTGAAATAAGCAGGGTCGTCTCTGAGAAAGACGTGGTCTGGATGGCAGCATGTGTTGCTCCAAAACCTGCATGTACCTTTAAGCCTTCACAGATGTGACAGTTACACATGATGCCATGGGCACTAACACGCCCCTCATGCCGTCGCAGAGACTGGCTTTTGAATTTATTGCTGGTAACAGTCTGGATGGTCCTTCTCCTCTTTAGCCCTGAAGACAAGATGTCCAGGATTACTGAAAACAATTTGAAATGTCCACTCAACAGACCGCAGCACACTTTTTCCGCTTTGTGTCAGTCCATCTCAGATGAACTCGTGCCTGAGGGAAGTCTGCAGAATTTCCAGATGTTGTTGATATATGTCTTTCTCTTTGCATGATAGAGTCTTAACTTGCATGTAGTTGCAGCACAAACTGTGTTTACTGACAACGGTTCTACAGTTTTCCAAAGTGTCTCCAAGCCTATTTATTATCCTTTATACAATAACACGGGTTTTAAATGTAGTTTTTATGCGCCGTCTGAGGAGTCAAAAGTCACGGTTGTAAATGGTGAAATACCTAAATTCCTGCAGTTTTGTGTCGAGAAACATTGTTCTTAAATTGTCTGATTACGCAGTTTTTCACAAAGTGGTGAACCTTACCCCATCCTTGCGTGTGAATCACTGAGTCCTTTGATGATGCCCCTTTAATATCCAATAATGATACTATCATCTGTTTCCAGTTAACTTGTTTACATGTTGAATGTTCCAAACAGGTGTTTTTTGAGCACGTTTTGAAACTCGAAAATTGACAAATCAACATTTAATATCTTGTCTTTGTACCGTGTTACTGTATTATTTGTGTTTTACACAATATCCCAACTTATAACATGCTGTCTGTTCAGATTTCAGACACTCTTTAACTTTGGATATGTAAAATGGTTGTCTGGGTGCCAAATGTAGCTTCCTGTTTTGCCTCAGAGAGCGATAACCTGAAGTGGTTTATCAACTTTTAGGAACCCGCTTCATGTTTTGATGTCATTGTTGAACCCGAGGGAGCTGTCAGATTCAGGGTGGGTCAGGATTGGGCGTACTGAAACAGGATTAAAGTCTAAAATTAGGCTGAGGGCAGGGGAAAGTATCAGGTAAGTCTGAACCCTGTGAAAAACAATTATCATTTCCTGTCTGGGTTCAATGTAATATCATTTTGGATGAGTTGACTTGAATGGAATGCACAGTTAGCATAAAGTTTTAAAGGCAGATTTGAATGGAATGCACTGTTAACTGAAAGGATTAATAAAAGATTTGACTTGAATGCTCCGATGACTTAGAAGAGAGGAAGAGGGTGACTCGTCTGGGAGATTCCTCCGAGGCTAAGCGTTGCTCACACACGAAATGTACACACATATATACATGCATACACCCAAGTTCCCCATCTATCTCTCTCTCACACACACATACACACACACACAAGCACACACACACAACAACCCTGACTTCCTCCTGTTGTGTGTGTTTTGTCAGTCTAATCTCTGGTCTAATCCTCACACTGCTGCCAGACAGACAGGCCCACCCAGGTGAATGAGCCTGAATTTAAGAATAAGTGTGTGTGTGTGTTTGAGAGAGACACACAGCTGGTGGACGTCTCACGTCATGTGACTTAGATGACACTGAGATGGGGATGCGTGCGACATGGGAACACACAGACACAGACCTTTATTTATCAAACCAAGGTCCCACTGAGATATCAGATCTCTTCTTCCACGGATTCCTGGTCAAGACAGCAGCACGTGCAGTTTCACATAAAAGACAATTCCATGTGTTAGAAAACATACAATACAGAAAAAACAAAAGAGAAATAGTAATATAGTACAGGCCATACCAGCAATATTCATATCACATTTCACCACAGGTAAATATTATGTAAAGCAGCAACTAATGTTTCCTTCAGGACAGTTTGTAAAAGTGCCTTATGTCCTGCATCACACAGTGTGGTGTGCCTGATTCTCAGTGTCTCACGCTGGGACGTCTGGTCACTTTTTGCATAAGCTAACTAACCATAACTTTAAAAATTGCTTATTGACCTCATGTTTCCTAAACCCAAAGATTGACCATTGGAAATATGCACAACTAAATGGACTAAATTCTGTCTGACAACAACAATCTACTCAGATGGGGGGTCTGTGTTATGATATCAATGTAGGTTTCTTCATCTTTCAGCCCAAACTGACCTACAAATCAGACTATCATTTTCCAAAGGTCGAACCAATGCAAGACAGACACTAGCTGGGAAGATAGCAAGGAAGGTTGTCTTTGATGTAAATAAAACCGTGTACACATGAGTTAAGAGCAGGTTAACCTGTCACCGTCTTTCCTGCCCTATGCCCAATGTTGGGTCCGAGTCTCCACAAAGTTACAAGCTCTGCAGATTTAGGCAAAATATGATGGGAACTACCACAGAGAAAAGCAAATATGGCTACAACAAAGAAAACTACTTATCTGTTGTCTGCTAGTGAATAAAGCATGCAGGGCAAAGCACGGAGCTGAAGGGAAGAATAGAAATGTTTTTTAATATCAAATTTTCAGACTATCTCTCAGCGCTGGTAACGTGGCCCACATTGTCCCACACCATGTGGGTAACCAGGGTTTGAAAAACATACCTGAATTAAAATTCTGTTGTATTCAAAAGAAGGAAATCTAGAGCAGGAGTTCCAACTTGTAACTGAATGCAGGAATTTGGCCTCTCCCTTTTTGGTCAATGGGTTTTCTCGATTGGCAGATAAGATTTCCCAACACTTTTTCTAGATAATCAGTGGTCAAAACAGAAGATGAATGCATTCGTTCCAGTGCCGGTGAGTAGCAAAATGTCTCTTTGTTTTAAAGCACATGTGAAAATGTTGAGACCACTGACCGGTATGTTGTAGCAGTCACACACTGAACATCTACCTGCTCCATCTGCTTGAAGTCTTGCTGCTCTGTGAAACTGTGAAATTGTCTCTATGTCTGACATGCAAAGAAAACACATTTCTAATTAAACCGTGTCATGTGGTTATCTGGCTCCTCTGCACCCCAACTCTAAAAAAAA
>JAJHUR010076313.1:0-10910 GCA_027495735.1 Lutjanus campechanus | reverse complement strand
GGAAAAATGTAAATATTATTTGCATGTGTGCATAAAGAACAGACTGTTGACCATATTTGAGCATCTAAACTTTGCATTAAAGCTACTACAAGGAGTCTCTAACTGGTTATGAAACTGTCTCAGTTTATTACTGATGCTTCTCTATAACAAACAAAAGTTAACGAGACCATCTGTGAGAAGGTCGGCTATTTTTTCATAGTTACTTTCAGTGTCTGCCATCAGATCGGCGTCTCCTTGAAATCAGATGAAACAGACTGTGTTTACAATTTTCCCACAGTCAGTAGGACGTTAGCCAGTTACAAAAGAAGCAGGAGGAGTTTTTTATTTTAGATATTTTAGGATTTTATTTGTGACATTATATTTTGTGGTTATTAAGGTGGAAACGTTAAGGTGCTTTAGTCCACAGGGGACTCAACAAAATATGAACGATCAAAGAAAAATTGAACAGTTGTTCCATCTCAGTCTTTTATGTCCTGCTTCTAAAACACATTCATATTATTACATTTTCATTTCTAACATCAATTATTCATCTGTTATGCTTTCATTTATTAAGAGCAAATCATAACGAAAAAATGTACTGTATTTTCTTTTCTTTGAAATGAATAAGTTTGTCTCCCACTTTTAAAAAACTGTGTGCTCATTTCACCACATCAATCTTTTAGATTTTGCTACCGTGACACCCCGAGGGGGTCAAAATGAAGTTAAGAAAAGTTGGTTAGTTAAAAGTTGAATGAGTTAAAAGGTACAGGGAAACACATTTTAAATGACATTTAATTTTATAGTGAGACATCAACAGTGTTCATTGATCAACAGAGAAAAAAAGTAAATTAGCCAGAGTTATCCTTTAAAAAAGCGAATTTTCCTCTGATCCCCTGGATAGATGTTAAATTATTTTTGTTTCTTTAATCTGTTTCACTATTAGTTAAACTTGAATCTTAATTGGTAACTCATTAGAAAAAAAAAGAACTGTAGGCATGTTTTTGAGAACAATGAGATTCTTATTCTGTCAAATAGTTCTTTTACTGTAGTTTTATTAAGTGTTTTATTGTGATGTTTGTCTTTTAAGCAGCACTTCTGTCATTTCAGATCCTGTCAGTCAGTCCAGCTGCAGCCCTCAGTGTGACTCCGCCACCTCCAGTCACCTGTGCCCGACGCCCACACACACCTGCACACCTGGTCTTCGTTCTCTCATTAGTCTCTCAGGATAAATACGAGCAGTTTCCCGGGCTCCTTGCTCCTTGCTCGTGTCTTGTGCCCTCTTACACACAGCGGTCCAGCCCCTGCTCTTGTTTTTATTTTTCAAAACCTGTCTGCTCTCTGTTCCCTCACTTTTGGTTTTGTTTGCTTGTACTGATTGTCTGTTTGCTGCTAACCTCTGCCCTAAGCTTCACCTCACCTGCTCTGTCTGAGTCTGAGTTTTGAGTCCAAACCCAATTCATAAAGTGAAGAGACAACTAACAATACTGCACAATAAAACCCAGCAATCAAATGCAAGAACAAATAAAATGGACAGGAAAGTTAAAAGTGTGTATGCTAAGAACAATAAGACATGTAAAAAAAAATAGAAAGAAAACAAAGACATGAAGTGTAAAATATAAGAGCAGCAGTTCGCTAAAGGGAATGTTGAATAAATAGGTTTTCAACTGACTGATTTAAAAATGTTCACAGATCTTGTATCTCTTATAGCTTTGGGTGTATCCCGTAGTTTGGTGCATAGTTCAAAAAGGCTGAGCTGCTGAATTTCTTATTTTTGCAATAGTTTATAATTTAAAAAGAGGGCGTAAAGAATAATAAAATGAATCATTGAGGCTGGTCCCAAACTATTAACTATTATGTATCTCACTTTAGTTTTCTGAAACCTCTGCGGCTTCAGTATGATCAGAACTATCCTGAAAAACCTGTTGTATCTATCTGAGACATGTCTTCTGCCCTCTGGTGGCTGATCAGTGCACTGCAGGCAGCAGCCGGCCTGTCAGTGCAAAATCCAACATGGCTGCCTTCACGTAGCGACTCGCACGTTTTTGGCAAGAACTCTTCGCTAATTTTGAAAACGTTACAGTAAGAATAAGTTATATTGTTACTAATATTTCAATATGAACATTCACTGTTTTTAAATAACCTATAATTAAAACTGTATGTCTCATTTCATAGTAAAATCTTGTTGAAATTACATGTATTAAATATGATACAGCAGGTAATTTATCTATGAGTCACACAGTCATTAGTCATTCTAATGAATTTCACGATGCAATCTGCATCATTCCTGCCATGATCACAAATAAACTGTTAAATTAAAGAATGAAATGTCATCTTAAGATACATTTAGAGTTGAAATTGAGATATTTGTAATGTGTTTTATTATATATATATATATATATATATATATGCAACCTGCTCTTATCATAATTACTTGGATGTTGCAAATCATTTTTAGCAAGTGAGCTCTCACTAATCGTTTTTTTTTTTTATTTGATTTTCACTAAAACAATTCCTTGGCAATCATAATTTGTATGTTATATTGACCGGTTCAGATTACATTGACCCAGATTTTCTCTATTTTTGCCGACAACAAGGTGAAGTAAAAAGGTTCATGTTTGAAAAGTAGGGAAATGAGGCAAAAGAAATGAGAGGTATTCATCTGTTTTTGTTCAAAAAAATAAAAACTATTGTGATCAGTGGGTTTTCATAAATGCCTGATGTATCAAGAAAATATGTAAACTATATAGATTTTTTTCTGGCAATTATTTGACTTGTCAGGCTTCACAGGGTTAAAATTCCTGTAAACAAGTAACAGAACTTTCAAATCGATCCTAAAAGACAGCAGGAACCAGTGCAAGTTCTTCAATTCCTGGCAGGAGAGTTCCGAGCTCGTTGTAGTTTTGTAAAGGATTGTTGTACGTAAAATGTTCACAACATTAAAATATACAAACTGACAAATGAATATTTGATGATGTTATTTTGATTGTCTTGTGTATATATAAACCAATGAATCCCATTAAAGCAGACATCCAATCAGAATAAACTATAAATAAATTTCATGACAACAGTTTTATTTTTATTCCAACATGGACGATTTAACCTTCTCTGCAGATTGGAAGCCAGTACTCATAGCACCCACTGAATCATTTGTATTGATCGATAAACCTATCAGGCTTCTGCAGATATAATATTGTGGTCACTGTGAGCTATGGTGCAATAAAGACCTCACTTTTCCCCTTTTAACTGGGCAGAGCAGATAATAATCCTCCTACTGACCAGAGGAGGGCAGCCTGGGTGGAGTTCACGCTCCCCATCAGCTCCTCGCCGGCGTCCTGGTGACAGCACGCAGCTGCAGGCAGCGACGACAAATGAAGAAGAGCATCTTGTGACAGACTCTTTTAACACACAAACCTGCAGACGCACACCTGCACATGTATGATCAAAACCTTCATGCGACAGCTCCCAACACACGCTGACATGCCTGTAATTGAAACCCTGCTCATGACACGCTTCTACATGCACACTCACATGAATAATAGCCTTTCACGTGTCATACTTATCTTCATCATACACACACACATTTATGATTGAAAACCTTATATTGCGCCGGGCTCGTTCTGACCTCCGACCCCTCCTGCTGCTGTGAAACCTATGAGCTGATTTAACATTGATTGAAGTATCATGCAGCTGATGGGGTGCGGTGGCCTGTGTGGTACCGCAAATGTACCATGAATGATCCATCTCTAATTACAGCGAGGCAACGTGAAATGAGCATGCGATGATTGAGAGGCAGCAGGGTACAGAGAAACAACAACAACAACAAAAAAAAGATGAAAAATACGGAGGCAGAAAGTATCACCGTAAACATTCATCTGCAGCTGTAATTCTTCATTCTCCTGGTTTCCAACCAGATGTTGGAACTTGGCTGCAGAGATTTGCTCCCATTCATTCAAAAGAGCATTAATCCAACACTGATTTTGGGTGAGAGGGTCCTTTCTCACAGTCAGAGCTCCAGTTAATCAGAAAGGTGTTTGATGGGGGTGGAGGTCAGGTCTCTGTGAAGACTTGTCAGGTTCTTCCACACCAAACAGCTGTCTTTGTGCACAGGGGACTTATTTTATTGAACAGGAAAGGATCAAACACACAAACTAGGGGTGGACCAGAGTATAAATATGTTACTCAGGAAAACACAAATGATCTGATGATGATATTTCTTCTACAGGAAGTTGCTTGTTCTTCATTATTCTTCTGGAAAAAATTACCTCCCAAATGTAACGCAGTAACTTTGAGAGTGCTACTTTTTTTTAAAACTTTTTTAAATGTATATGAACTATGTACTATGAACTGCAGTAAGATTAACAAATCAGTAAATTTAAAACTACTGCTACTACATTTTTCTGTATCTTTTAAGAGTTTCTAAATCCAAAGCAAAACAGAATCTTTTTTTTAAGTTATGAATTTCAGCTATTGCTCAGTGTCTCTCAGTTAAAGGTGATGTGGTCGTGGGGTTCAGACAATTCATAAAACTTTATATAGAGATATGAGAAGTACAGTAAGAGGATGGGGAGATATAGTTCATCATTAATCATATGCCAATAATAAATCAGCTTCAGCTTCGTAGGCACAACAATTGCAGTGCCGATGAATATTAGGTTAGAATATACAACATTTGGTATAAATAACACCCACTCCTGATCTTCTATGTGAACATGGATACAGAGACATGTAATTTTGTTGGTTGAACAAATACCACACAGCTGGAAGCACAATTTTCATGCCGCAGCATTAGGATTTAAAAGAAGAGAACAGCAACAGAGTTTTAACAGGATTTCAAGTAAATTGGCAAGTTCAAATTCAAATGAAAGCTTGTTTCCATCAACTACTATTCTGTGATTATTAGGAGGTGGTTCTTTGAGATAAGCAGTAGGTTGATCCAAATCTCAGAAAACGAGTTGAACATCAGACCTCGACAAACAACGTAGAAAACAGGATGAATATCTGACATTTCTGTTTGTTTCACGTATTAATGTGAGGAGGCTTCCATCAGATCTGTGTGGAGCCATCATGGATGTATAATAGAGCCATGAGAGAATTAAATTACAGAGTTAAATGCAGTGTTGCTTTACAACAACCTTTACAGTTGCATTTTAACCTTATGTATACTTCAAATTTAGTTTTCACCAGTAAAATCACAATTTCTTGACTCAGAAGAATCCTGATCATCCTCACTGAGTTGAGTATTTCAATGACAACAAAACAAATAAAAAGTCGAGGACTGTTTTTTTCAAGGAGCTGATCTTGTCTGGTTTTGCTCGGTTTGAATTCAGGGAAAGTTCTTGAGAGTGACAGGTAAAAAAAAAAAACATTCATCTGGTATAAAAACCCAAACATGAGCCAGATCAGTGTGAGGTCTGTGACATCTGTAAGATCTTTTTACTGGTTTTGATTCCTTATTCTGGATTTCCTGTCATGCAATCTATTCCCCTGATGAGTCTTGCAGTCGTTTTGTTGTAAGAACTCATCTTCCTCTCACAGATCAGTAATCACTAAGCTTCGTTACCATACCTCAAAGCTAATCTGTCAGATAAAGGCAGCAGATGAAGCACATTTTATGACTCTATATGCCAGTACTTGCACTTCAGCGTTCCCTCCACTAGAGGGAGCCAGCTGCAGTGATTTTTTTCCAGTCAGAGAAAGAGGAGGGAGGAGAATTCTTTCTGACTACCTGCCTGAAGTGACTTATTCACTGCTGCAGCTTGACCTAATAAATCACATTACCGGGGCCAGCAGTGTAATTACTGGCCAGCTGTCGCGCCTCTTTTTTAACTCTGGGCTGGACGGTGTGGACCGGACTGCGGGAGAGGCAGCAAAGTAGAATGGACAGAAATCCAATGGAGCGGACTGAGCAGGACTCAGGTTTGTTACAATGAAGAGAGAATGAGATGGGAAATGCCACGATCCAGATGAGCGCCGCCGCAGCTCCACAAACCAGACGACGACTCGGGTGTGCTGTCAGAGGCTGTTTCAGTTGTGTGTGTGTGTGTGTGTGTATGCGTGTGTCTCCCTGCAGTATCATAATTTCACTAAAGAAAACAGAAAAGAAAAAACATATTTTCATGTCAAATATATATATAAGAAATACTTTTTTTTTAACAACTACAAATGTTATTTTCACAAAGTGACTGTGTGGTTTTTAACAGCTTGCAGACTCATTTTTATTTTTCCCTGCTGCATCCATCCTCGTTGACTCAGCTGAGTCATACTCAAACAGAGAGAAAGATACTCAGACTCAAAGAAAAGAAAGGTGAAAGGAAAATAACTGTTTATTACAACTTGGCTTCTCATTTAAGACAGCGTAGGTTGTAATTTTACCGTTTGCCTTTGCCTTCTCTTCCAAATAAATTTCATTGACCTGGAGGTTTGTTTAACCTCTGTGATTATCTGACTGAGTTTGAGTTTGTTGCCCATATTTTCAGCAATGTTATCACATTCTGGAATCGCAGCAATTACATTGGTGAGCACAATGTTACTCACCTGATGAAAATAAAACCTAAGCTGTAATATTTTCTTGCCTGACAGTGGTTTTTGTTATTTATTTATTTATTATTGAATATACTGACTCCTCTGTTAGTACTCCGGCCTCTTAGGGGCTGTGTTCTCTGGTGGCGTAACAGATTGTCGCTGGTCTGTGGTCGATATGGACCACCACACGTTACAGCCTGTCTGTGAACCACAGACTGAACGTAACCATCATATTGTCAAATACAGTTTTACAGTTGATGTTTCTAAAGTAAAAGTAAACAGACAAAAAAAGGAAGAGCTGCTGATGTAAAGGCCGCCACTTTCACCTCCATCGTGTTAAATCCCGACCATGACTTTGGGCATTTTCACTGGTGAAACTGGGAAACTGGACATGATTGTCATGATAGCAATTTATTTTGATTGTGATGTTTATTGTAACTTCAGCGATATCTGATGCCTTCGCTTCTGCCTGTCTGTGACATACATGGATGAGTAACACAGCCTTTAGTGCTGACTGGCTGTTACTCGTGACCTGCAATCATCAGATATGGGTGTGGGTGGGACATTGAGCGAGACTATACTTAAGTATTATTAGATTAAAAATAAACAAAAGATTTATTCATCATTACACAACAAGGTTGTACAGTGAGATTGTATTTTAACTAATAATAAATGTAATTGCAGGAGTGCAGGTGGCTGTGCTCAGAGCAGAGGGATTAAAGTTTAACAGTGAAGTTGCTGCTGGCGGTAAATGTACAAATCTTTGCCCCAAAAAACTGCAAATAAAGTCCAAGAAGCCCAAGAACTTGCTCACCAGCTGCTGAGTAAAGTGAAGGGAGAATCTGTAGGATTGAACCAGATCAGACTGAGCTGATCTCAGGGCGTAGAGCACAGTCTGCTCTGCCTACAGTAGGTTACAAAATGTGGGTAAAATAAGTTTTCAGTGCCTTTTTACTGGACTCATGTATTGTTAGAAAATTAGACCGATTAAAAGCTTCAGCTCCTGGTTAGGCCAATCAGACGCAGCTGATTGCAGACGGCTGCACTGATAAAAAAAAAAAGAAAGTGTTTCTGTTGCGTGAGATGTACAAGTGAAAAACACGTCTGACTCACTTGTGGTTGAGATGGGGGGAAAAGCAATTGCCAAACCTTGCCTATAAGGGTAAGTCCCTTCATGTTTTCCAGTCGCTGACAGTTGAAAACTGTTTAGATTTGGTTAAAGCTCATCACTGGCACTTTTTACCCAGCCATCCAATCATAGTGGGCAAGAGGCGGGACAAATAACACACTAAACTATGTGCTGTTCATATTGAAGTACGTCTTGAACTTCAGCTCCTGAGCGAGTTCTCTACCTTGTGCCGACATCTTTACATTCAGTAGTTGTAGATACACACAACTATCTGTAAAATTGGGTACTTACAACACATAAAGTAACGATTACTGCCAAGGATATTTTGTATCATATCAATCAAAGCCTCTCGGATGAAAAAAGTGCTGCCTCCCTGAAGTATTCTTCAGAAGACTTTTCAGAAGACCATATGGTGTTTTCAACTGGGAAAGAAACACTTTGGCGCATGTCAATTAGGAAGGCAGGTTTAGGTAAATTTCCCTGTTAGATGGATGGAGTTCTCTGTTAAAAAGGCTTCAGATGCTTATTTCCCCCCCAAAAAAAACAACTGTAGGTGGAACAGCAGGAGCTGAACCTCGAATCAGTGCAGTTCAAAGAACATCAGACCACACTGAGTTATCTAATTAGAACATGTGAGTCACAACATTCAACCCTGCGCTTCAGGAACATTTCAATACAGGAAAAGTCTTGTAGAAACAGAAGAAGTAGCATCTACAACATGATATAGGCAAAAGTATTGAAGTTTTTCAAATATCTGAAAAAAGCTTTATTGTAATGACTCAGACAGCTTCTACCTGTCGTCTGGATGATTGCCCACAAACTTTTTTTTTAGTCCAAAGACCGATGACAGTCCAGCGAGCAGACATTTGTCCGATCACACAGGAAGGGCTCATGCTGATGTCTCAATCATGTGTTCCCTGAAATGAGTTCTGTCCCAAACAGATGCCCACTGAGCCTCTCCAGACAGAGATGAGTGAAGTGTGTCTGCCATCGTGAGGTCTTTATTATGAGGAAGCCCTTCATTTTCATCCATAAGTGATGTTTAAAGTATGCAGCGCTTCAGAAAGCAAAGTCAAACTGAGAGCAGGACTTCAAGGACCTTGAAGAGAGAAGGACAATAAACTTCCTTTAATCTGATCTCATGGTGTGGTAATAAAGTCAGAGCTGGCTGCCTAACACTGGCATCTGCAGGAGGGCAAGAGAGGGACACAGTCTGTGTGTGTATAATGTGTATGCGTGTGGTGTACGCTCATCCATGGTTGTCTGTTGTCTGTGTGCATATTTGGATAAACTTGTGTATGGATGTAGATGTGCAGACGTACGTGTGTGTGTGTGTAGGTGAGGGCTTGGCTGATGACAGTCTGCAGGAGATCCAGCACCCCCTCTGAGCCCGACTGCATCAGAGAGAGAAGAGGAGACGAGCAGCAATGAGGATGATGGAGGGGGGTGAAAATGGGACTGTGTGTGTGTGTGTGTGTGTGTGTGTATGCATGTGTGTAAATAAATGAGAAAGAAAAGTAGGCAAAAAGAGAATAAACGGTTCTGTATGTCAGTCATGATTTTATAAACATGAATATATGCATTTAAAATAGGAATATAATTCATTATAATGTGAGGCTCGCCTCTGCGTGAGTGTCAGTAGCCGTGTTTTCATGTAATTGTCAAGCAAATCTGAAGCGAAGCGAACTTTAAAAAAGAAAAGAAGAATCACAAATTAGGCATCCGTCAACATGTTTGGAGCGAATAAGCTGAACCGTGCAAGGCTTAGGTTTGTCAACAGTTGGTATAGAGTGTTACACGTGGTTATAATAAACAGAGTAGAGGAATTAGAGTTCACAAACCGGAAGCAAAACCGGTTGTTTCTAACCGCCAACACACCTTAAAGAAGAGGAGGTAAAAAAAAAAGAAGAAATAAAACCAGTCACCTTGGACATCTACAAGAGGAAAATGAAGACAGGTCTTCAGGATTTTTGTCTCAGTTGTGTTGTACTGTAATTATTGTTGCATGTCAGCTATGTTCATGACAGTGGAAACTGATTCTCCTCGTTCTCTCAGAGTGGAAACAGCAGATCAGTCATGTGAGTTAAATGCTTCCTACATCAGAATTTATTCTGAAATAAGTATTTCCATTCTAATCCATTAAGGTCCAGTGTGTAAACAGCTTGATAGATATATAAGAATATGGCAGAAATCAAATGTAATATTCATAATTATGTTTTCTTTTGCATATATTCACCAGATAATAAGAATTGTTGTGTTTTTGTTACCTTAAAATGAGCCTTTTATATCTGCAGAAGGTCGTCTTCCCGAGAGGCTGCCACGTTGCACCACCATGTTTCTACTGAAGCCCAGAATGGACAAACCAAACACCGCCTTTAGATATGACCTTTTGTGTCTTGTGCGAGTTTCGCAGCAACTTTAGATTTACCTACGACTTACAACTTTAGGTTTACGCTAGAAACAAGAGAGATGTTTGAAATCTGCAAGCTCACCGCATGATGCCACAGAATCCTACATGCTGGTCCATTAAGCGTGTTGATTCTTTTTCACAAAAAACGCAAAAAAAACAGCTCAAGCAAGGGTCAGATGTTTTTTTGTTTTTTTTTGCTAGAGTTAGCAACAGCTACCTTACAGTCACAGTCACTTTATTCTCAAGCAGGAAACTGTAAATCAGAGAGTTTGAGGCCCAGCAGCTGGAGGACATCAGGAGGAAAACATTCTATCTAAAATCTGGTGACATCAAAGTCACTGACATAGTTGGTGGAGTGAAGTGAGACTTATTGCTGGAAAACCTCATGCACTTCTTCATTAATGTTCTGGTATATTGGGCGCAGAGTGGGAATGACAGAGGCACCATTAACCTTATTATAAGTCGATGTAGCATCAAAATGACTTTGAAGCTGTTGAAATGAAATGAAATATTGACATATTGAAATGAATCTGTTGGTTTTCTTGTGAGGAAACGATAACATACGGCAAAAAAACACAAGCAGTCAGATGATCAGACAGGCTGGAGGTAAAAGCAGAAGCGAGTGCACGGTAAGTAAAAATGGCATGTGACACAGGAGAATATTGTTCATTTTCCATCTCTATTTCAACCGATTCTGTCATTTTCCCCAGAGGACAGTCTCACAGGAAGAAAAGAAAGAGAGGAAAACAAAGAAAAGTGGAAATGAAGATGAGAAACAAACTTTGAAAGATCTGTTTGTCCTTGGAAATAAGTACAATCCAATTTGATTGGGCACAGTCAGTTATAATAATAATCACACACAGTCACACA
>JAJHUR010076312.1:0-14626 GCA_027495735.1 Lutjanus campechanus | reverse complement strand
TGTGTGTACTTTTGCCAGCTCTGGTATTCCCATATCGGTTATGCTAAATTGTAATTTTGCACATTAAAGACACCCTCTCTCTCTGTTGCTTCTGTGCAAAGAAATTAGCAGTAACAAACAGCAAACAGATGGCACCATCCCATAACATCACTTCTCAGCCCAAGTTGTAAACATGATTTACAATTTGCACGATATTATTTACTGTGATTCATGTTTCTGTCAGTTCCACACTGGAGGTTAATAGAAATGCCAGCATGCTCGCTGATTTACTTAGTAAAATTTTCATCCCAAGGTTCAGGTTCAGAAGATTGGAGTCAGAGAGAGTTACAGGATTCATGCATTATGCAGAAGAAGCTGACACGACCTTCAGCCATCACAGTCTTCTCTATATATCACACTGGGCTTGACCCTCCCAAGGCCAGAAGGAGCATTTGATATATTTAACCACTACTGCCATTAAATTACTCACATTCTTTAAGAGCTGAGGACATTTTATGTAGCTAGCAACATGGAGGCAATATAATTTTGATTAAAAGTGGTTTTACACTCTGTATTTGCCTTTTACCGCAGGTGATGCTTCAGCAATAAGGAAGACATTCATAAGTCAAAAGCAAACTAAATCAACAAATAAATCTCCTGCATGGCCCCTCTGATTTTTATGCCTCACATTATAGCCTCGCCATATGTCGGCCATATGTAGAAATAAAGCAGAAATCTGCTCCTGCTGTTTGATACTGAACACGTCATAAAATGATAGGAAATAAAGTGCTGTTTTAGAGGGTGAGGTCCATTTTAATATAATTGGCTTTAGAATTATTTATGACATTAATTGCCACATTATCGACTGGCTGTCAGCTCCTTGGGCTTGCAGTCCATTCTTCTTCACAAAGAGCGCCAGCTCAGCCTAAAGTAGACTGACAAGCTAATTATACCATCTTCCCTCTCAATGATAAATGTCACTAATGTGAATCTGGCCCAGAAATAAGACTCCTTAGTCACCTCAACCGCAAAAGTCTCCCACTCCAGCCAGGATCTTTAGAAAGGGACACTTCACTCCGCTTCATTTCCTCCTGGATCAAGTTATCTTAGAGAATTCAAGCCCCAAATTGTGAAATGGCTCCTGTTAGGTCATGTGTATTATCTATTAAACATTCAGACACACTTGAATCTACATTTTTTTCAGATTTAAGGCACCGGAATGCTTCATCAGACCAGCTTGTCCAGCCCGTCCTCACCAGAAAAGCGGGTGTATATTATTATGACCCATATTTACATTTTTTGTCAGGTGGTGACCGCTAGTGGCAATAGTAGCAAAGGAGAAAGTCAGGTGATGTCCGTGTAAGGAGGTGGTTAGGATGGTTGGGTCAAACAAACACAGGACGTTCACCCACGAGACTGGGATTCAAGTCCCTTGTGAAACCAAAGGTCAGCGTTGACATATTTAAAGCTTTAAACTGTGTTACGTTTTGTTATGTTACATTACGTTACGTTATGTTACCACAACTTTCCGAAATTGGATCTGGGAGGATTTCTGTAACTTTCCGAAACCAACAATCTAACATTCAAACTCACTTAAGGCAGTGATTGTCCAGCTGTGTAGGGTAAGAAATGAGTAAGGATTAGAGATTCTCTCTCTAGCTTTTTTTTTTCTTCATTGTTTATACAACTATGTCTGACACTTTTTGTGCATAGAACCCAAGTGTAAACCCACCACTGACATCACCTATTTGCTTGTGAACTACTGTTCTGAAACCTTGAGTTTGGCATTATAGGCGTCGGTATGGAGCTGGTGGGTGATGTACTGTAAATTGGGTGGTGCTTAATTTTGGCTCATCCATTCAATAGGAAAAATGGGGCCCTGCCTGGCCACAAAGTCTCTCGTATTACAGCTAAACAGTACACAAGCGAGAAATAGGCAATGCAGTAACATAATCTTGATCCACATTTGATCAACACTTCCTGGTTTGATCTGAAGTTTGGGAGCCTCTGCTGCAAAGCGGGCACAAAATGGCGGTCGCCTGGACAGAAGCTCCATCTATTTAATACACAGTCTATGGTAGAACTGAGTCCAAAACTGTGAATGACTTCCAGGAGAGACTGCTGGAAAATGTGTGCTGTTATCTCCATATTTAAATGATATCATGGCTTCAGAAAGTCCCCTAACCACAGCTTTCCAACATCCGATTACAATTTATGTAACTTTCTGAAACCAGACCTCTTGTTCTGTCACACAAATATACAAGAAGTAAATACACCCTAAATGGCCAATGCACACTGGATAATATATTTCACTCTATACTGTAGTATCTGGATAATTTCACCCTCCTATAAGTGCTTTGAGGAGAGCCAGGGCAAACATCAAAAACATTTTCCCGTCACCCCACTCCAAAATCTTTCATATGATTCCCCTTTTTAATGATGCTGTTTACATATTCCGACTTCACTTAGGATGAATCCTGACAACAATGAGAGCTGACACATACCAAACTTGGTATGTCCCAGAGCCATCTTCAATGGCTGGGACGCTGTCAGCTCCACCTACATCAGTGGCAGTGTCTCAATGGTAGTGCGACACATGTCAGAAACTTTTAAATGTCTGCTCTTTTCAGCAGAGCGCTTCTGCAGCCCAAAGATGGCATTTTATGTGTATTAATGTGCGTATGAATACTGGTCAAAGAGTAAGCTGTACTTGCTGCAATATTGGCATAGTGTCAAGCATGAAACTTGTACTTTATTGTGATTCTGAGGCTCAGTTGAACCCTCTGGATCGATAAACTCAAATATTCTTGACATATAAGCTTTTTATCTTTTTTATTATCTGATAAATCCCCAATAATTAATGGCATAATTATTCTGCAGCTCAGCTATAAAAAAAAGGGGAAATAAAAATTCATGCTCGGATGTTTGAGGAAAAGCCATCTCTGGTGATTGCACATGCCTGGTGCAGCCAGACACACATCCGAACTTTGACCTTCTTTGATCAGCAGTTTTGGCAAGGCAATCCATCATGGTGCTCTTACTGTCAGAAGAGGTGCCTGGCTGCAGCTGTGTGTCACTGGCTAAGAGGGGCTGCTTAAAGGCAATCATGTCAACCTCCACGCGACTGCTCAGACTCCCAGATTGAAGGAGGACTTGACAGGGCCAGAAGAGTCAGCTGAAGACACTGGAGGGCTGTGTCTGATTGCTCTGTGGCCATAAAGTGATGGCTGATTTTATCCCCTGTGAACAACTGACTGAATAAACTCAGAAACGGTGGAAATTTCAACAAATGAAAACCCAACCTCTGTGCAGCAAAACCATGTTTTTTGTCCTGTTTCGCTTTAGACATTCATTGTATGAGCAGGGAGTAGGGCTAGGGCTAAGTATCATTTCAAAATCTTTGATGCCGACACCTTCACAATATTTGTATGAGGCAAAATGTGTGTCAAAATACCATTTTAACTTAAATATTGCCATGTGTCAGGCATGTCCTGGCCTACATATCACATTCTACAGATTTAAAGCTATGATATGCAACATTTCTGCATTACATTTTGTTGAGGTGAATTGAATTAGATAGGTTTTAATAAGGATGGTGCTTTGTATGAACAAAAATTATATTCTGTTTTTAATTGAAAATCACTTTATACTACATAAATCATAATTCTATGACAGAAAACCATTACCTGTGATCTAAAGCTACTCTGTTTAACATTACAAAAAGACAGGATATGAACAATTTTTTGAGTCTGACCTTCAAAATATGTTTCAGCCTCGGGACAATGTCTAGACAGACAGATTGAATACTCTTTAAAGGGATCACTGGCTGAATAGAGTGCGCTGCTGAGCCACAACTTTAACATAAACTTTGCAATTAGAAGAAAAGTAGAATTATTTTTAGGCTTCCTTGCAGCACAGTTGCAGGGTGAGCTGACCTGACACAAACGCACCAAAAACAACAAACCCAGGGGGAATAAAATATATTTACATGCTCAGGAAAAATTGGTGGAGGAGTGCATTTTGCCCAGGGCAGGAAAATTATATCGGTGCATTGCGCTGATGTGTACATTATAGATATTTGAGTGAAAAAGCCCAGATTCTTATGCATAAAGAGACCTCCAGAGCAGCAGGTTAGGTCGCCGTCTGCACACTAAATGTCACATGTCAGGTGGCGGAGAATGTAGAAACATCCTGGTGTAAATAAGGCGAGCGGTGAGTGATATTCCACTTCCACTGCCAATGATTTCCTGATGGGAAAGCAGACAGTGTATTCCCCGTCACTTTTATACAGGCAGCGAGTGCATTAACGGCAAAAACGGGCCTGACTTTCAGACAAAGAAGCTGAGTGACGGCTTGCTGACTGCAGCTCCGAGTGTGCAATAACATGATGTGAAAGGACATTGTCAGGAGCCGAGGAGACGAGCCCAGATTGTACATAGTGACAGAAAACAGAGATGAGGACAGAGATACTGGTGCCATATTAGTGGCCAGCATATTCAAACACCATCCTTGAGTCTAAGCAAACTTGACATCACCTCCAATGGCTTCAAAGTGTTCACTCCCCTCCACCACCACCACCTGCCCCCTCTCCCCTCGTCTGTCTGCAGCCAGCTTTCCCCTCTGATGTGTCTCCAGACTCCGCTCTCTCTTATGTAGAGAGTTACCAGCAGGCCTGTTCTGTCAGGACAGGAGGATAGGGGCGCCGCGGCCTGCGGATACCCTCAGTCAATCTACATTTGGTCACCGCGGTGGGAAGTGTGCTCATTTTTTCCGATATCTGAGCTACTTGAGGTGATCCGAACACTGAAGTGTGAGGAGCTGTCACCTTGCATAAAACTCTGCACCAGCGGAAGATGTACGGCTGCTGATATGCTAAGAGGGGGGAGGGGGTGGAGATCTCTGCATCCTGATAGGCTGTGGGGGACACCGGGGACCCTATAAGAGGAGAAGGGGGAATGTATTCCACTCTGTCCGCCTGGGGACCAGAGGTCGGCGGGAAAGGAGGCAGCTCATCACCAGGCCCCCTGCAGTCTCCGGACAAATTTATGCAGTTACAGGGCCAAACATGGGGGAGATATTTTAATGCCGTATCAAAATATCAACAAGGGGCCAGCAGAAAGAAGCACCAACAATCGACACCTTGGAAGACAAAAACAGCACTAGTAAACTCTGGGTCGCACTTTATCTTACAGTAGACTAATACGACTTAACAAGACACACTTTGTATCAAATTAGACAAAAACTAGAAATATGTTCTTTATTAAACAGTATTAGAACATTATTGGAGACTAGACTAGACTTAATTAGAGTGTAAACAGGGATATATAACAACAGAACTGCACCGTAAACTAAAATGCATTGCTTCTCATTGTTATATCCTTATTAGACTTAATCAGAAATTAACTAGGGAGAAAAATTCAGTACTGTAAACTAAAGCGTATTATTTCCCGCTGTTAAACCCTTATTAGCTTTAATTAGAGGGTAATTAGGGACATATTACAGTAGAAATGTTCTGTAAACTGTGTATTGTTTCACACTGTTAGTAGCGTGTGATTCCACTTCAGTTTACAGTACAGTTCTGCTGTAATGTGTCTCTAATTACTCTCTAATAAAGTATAACATTTTCTAATAACGTAAAATTCTATCAGTAGGAAATAATACACTTTAGTTTACAGTGCAGTTCTCGTGTAATCTAATTACCCTCTAAGAAAGTCTAATAAGGGTCAAATTAGGGTAATAAGTACTGTCAAATAAAGAACGTATTATTTATTGTTTTTGTCTAATTTGTTGTAAAGTATGGCTTGTTATATCCTAATAGTGTACTGTTAGGTGTTTGGTAGATAATTAGGGTACAGCTGTGTTTGTTTATTGAGTGGCAAAGAACATATTTCTAGTTTTGTCAAATTTAATACAAGGTACACCTTGTTACATCTTATTAGTTTACAGTAAAATGAAGTGCGACAGGATATTTTAATACCGTATCAAAATATCAGCAGAAAGACGCACCAGCTGTGATACATCATTGCTTTTGCAGAAAGCTGGAGGACCAAAAGAGCGCTGTTCGATGCAGTATAAAAGAATTATTTACTTGGTAAGACTCTGAATGGAGCTGTTTGTTTTAGTTTGGTGTTTTTACTGGAAGGTGTGCTGTAAGCCTGCCCGGTGGCAGTGGTGGGCACCACTGTTTGCACTCTACAGGCCATTAACAGTTCACCCCACCTTCTCCAGCAGGGCAGCAGCTGGGGAGAAAAGAAGCATGCAGCAGCGGTGCAGGATTGCACCGGCGCAAAAAAACATGGCCATAGGCAGGGAGGCTGGAGTACGCTCCGAGTAAAGTTGGCAGCTGTGCGGCTGTGTGTGATAAAGTGCAGCTCGCCGTAAATACACTCTGGGGCTCCCTGCACAGCTGGCGACCGTAGGTTACAGTTCTGAAAGATGGAGTGCAGGAAAGGGATAGTGGGAGGAAGAGACGGATGAGAGAAACGCAGAGCTTGCATCTACACATCATCTGTCTGAGGTGGAGGGGAGGATCAGGGCCAAATTTATAAGAACAAGGAAGATGAGAGGGGGGACGGTAGGAAAATGTTGTGTCAGTGTAAGAGAAGAAAAGAGCACATTTATCTGACATTCATAAACATCTGTCGACAATTAAAGAGGCATTAGCATGGAAGCAATTTGGGCACTATATACAGTATACATATATACCAAGGTTATTGTAGTTAACTAAAACTAAAGACTAAAACATTTTAGTTTGCTGAAATAAAAAAACTAGACTTTAGAAAAAACAAGAACTAACTGAGGAGACATTGGTGGAAATGTTAGAGACCTGGATGTCTGCATGACTGTGTGTTGTGTGCTGTGTTTGTATTGTTAATACCTATTCTAAACTTCTTACAATTTCCCTGGCAAATACCCCACGTTTTATAATAATAAAAAACACCTAATACTAAAACTAATGAAAACTAAACTAAAACCAAACATTTTTAAACAATAAAAAATAAACTGAAACCAGCAAACACACTCACACACTTAACTGAATTGAAAACAAAAATTAAAAACCAAATAAAAATAAAAGGTAATCCAAAAATATAAAGCTATAAAACCTCTGACATATACAGTATGCTGATGCACAGCAGCAAATAAAAATGCTGTTCATATTTTGTGCATGATGCAACTGTTTTATGCTGATGGAAGAAACAACAAAGATACTCAAATGAACCAACGTGTCAGGAAGACGAAATCACGACTCATTTATTTAAGATTTTTTATATGGCAATCAGCTTTTAGCCTCTCTGGGTCATTATTGTGTCAAGGAGGGAAAAAGCCAAGGGATGGGATACTTGTTCCATTTTTACACCTAAATTAACATTTATATGTAGGTTTTAAATGCGGGTAAACCTGCTAAAACTAGTTTATCCTTTCTGCCCTTTTTTTCCCCTGATGTGTCATGTTTGATATCATGAACGCTAAAGAAAACAGGGTTAGAAAAAAGTAGAAAGCAGCACGGAGGCCAGTGACAAAGTTACTGTTATTTTTTTTAATCTTTTATTTCAGTCTCTTTTTCAAATTCAACACCAAGAGTTGATTTACCAAAAATGATGTCAAAGATTTCATTGTGTTTATAATATTTTATCCTCTACAATGATAAATATCAGTATTGAGCCCATTGTTTAAACAAAATATTATTAAGTAAATAAAGTACAATAATTTCTGATCTGTTGAAATATGTTATTTATCCAGAAACTGTGTTTGCACAACAACAAAAGTCCGTAATTTGACATATTTGATTAACTGAAATACAATGGCGAGCACTAAAGTGTGCATACGTAAAATATATCAAGGAGAGTTAATTGCAAAGTTAACCTGACTGACATTTAGACATTACTGGGGCATGTAGTACATAATGAAATGTTACTGTGGCCTGCTTAATATTTATGTACAGTACATATTTCATCGCAGATTACCCAAAACAACCAATATAAGTGGACTGAAGTATTAGTTTAGGTGATAAATCATTCATTTCCACTGTTGTTTTTGCTGATATCCTCCCGCTCCCAAAGGAAACATGGAGGCACAGCCGATAAAGTTATGCAGACATTTATTTTTCACTTCCAGTGATTTAGCGTGACTGTGCTTGTCACCATGATTTAGAGGAGGCTGCAGTCTGCATTCTGTTTATTGTGACCAAACAAGTGCAGCGCCTGCACGCTTTCAACTTCAGGGTTATTGATTAAAGTTTTAAATGGTTGCCATATTACCCAGGGACTTCTGGGAGATTAATTTGCGTCAGCGTTCATCTGTAATTCATTAGCCGTTGAGACAGCTCAACCACAAGGACTCTGTCTTGAGAGAAAAGGCCATTTTTCACAGCGGAAGGCAAACTAGATGCTAGTAACGGTAACGTACAATGGATTTCTTGTTGTAAAGATGATTCAGTGCAAAACTGAGGATGATTAGGTTTGAAGTTTGGAATGAAAGTTTTGTCATAGTGTTTTATGGGATAAAAGTTCTCCAGCATGAAGAAATTCTGATCTTCCTACATTAAAGTGACAATAAAATTTAAAGCCCTGCTAATGATTTTATGTGTATTAACAAAAGGACCAAATGACAATGTGTAATGCAAAGGGGGTCACTTACAGTCACAACCCTGCAAAGAATTATCACCCGACTCCTGCTCTACAGAGGTTTTACCTTCTTTTAGCTCATTGTTTTATTTTTATAGCATATTAACTTTATGATACAGACTCACCACGCTCATTATCCTTGTAGCCAGTGGGAAGGCAGCTGTTTTCACTAGACAAACTCCGATAAACAAAGTGTACACTCCCTGCCCAGGACCAAACAGCACACAGACAAAGGCAGTCAAACACCCAGTCGCTTAGGAGCCAGAGTAAATGGAAATGCATTAGAGGAAAAAAAAGACAAGATTTTCATTCTCACCTATCTAAATTTCCAAGCAAATATCACCATTTTAAAACTAAGATCCCATGGATAATGATGCAACTGAATGTCTTAACTACAACTCTAACTGTCAATTTGATGAAAATACACTGTAATAAAACATTTATGATACAATTTATGAAGATATATCCAGACAGTCTCCATGTTTTGGCCATGCTTACTGTTTACATGTCACCAGCTTGACAGAATGAGGTGAATCCATTTCTTAAAGACCCCCTCCAGTGAAAATCACATTTTTAGTGTTGTTAATACGTCCATGTGATGTTTTTAAATCATTACAAGACATAGCAGGAGCAAAATAAGCAGTAAAACACCATGTCTGGACATTTCTTGTTTTGAAACTACAGTGAGCAGGGGCAGTCTCAAAAAAACGGATTCAGTCAGGTTGGGTATATGACGTCATTAACCTAAGGAACAAATCCCGTTAATCGAGGGGGTGGCACTATTCATTTCATTAGCAGCGACACCCATCCAACAGGAGAAAGTGTACATAGCTAGTCACCATGATTAGTTAGCAAAACAGAGAAGCCAGGTGCAGTTACGTAGGTGTAAGGGTGTGCATCGGGGACTTGAACACATCCATGGAGTCTGTGGAAAAGCCAACGTATGGACTATTTGTCTGTAATAACAGCAGCATAGACAGACAGGCAGTCGGTCCAGGAGTAAGTAAGATTGAGTGCGGACAAGATGCAGGTCAATTTGATCACTCATACGCGGACTCGCGCATGCTCGTGCACACGCACAAGCAATCGATCGCGTAATCCAACAACAGCAATAATGATATTAACACCCATACCACGCTTTTGAATTTTAATGTAGGCTGTAGTTTATATGAATCAATCCTTTAATTTAGTTAAAATCACAATGGATTCATTTTCTGATTTTTTTTCCCACAAAGAGAAACGCTGAATAAGAGACTGAATGAGTTACGGAGGATCAGGAGATCAGATGCCGTGGACAAGATGTCAGGACTTTGGCTCTCCATCAGGTGATAAAATGTTAGAGCTGTGTCTGTCGGCCCCTTTTGGAATTTTTCTGCCCCAAATGGCCAAATAAATCAATTAATGCAGCTTCAAACCAAACATGCAACCCATGAACTGAGAATAATTCATTCAACTTGTTCATAACTCATGAACTTTTTCTCCACAACAAAAGAAGTGGATGTCCTGTTCGATGCGAAGTTACAACCCCAGCTGGAGACATATTGCATGACTCGATTTCTTGAGAAATAATAAATTGCCGTCTAGAGACAAAATAAGAAACAGAAATATGACTGTGAACATGCAAACTGAGCTGGCTCACTATGAAGGCATGTTGTGTCCTGAGGCTTTGGGTCAGCAGTCAATTAAATTATCACACTAAACTGAAAGACTTTTAAAATCCCCTTAGTGAATAATGGTTGTCAGACACTCTGTATCCTCCATGATGTTCTGTAAAAAAGGTTGCAGCAATGGGATTAGGGCTT
This sequence comes from Lutjanus campechanus, assembly GCA_027495735.1. Taxonomy (NCBI): domain Eukaryota; kingdom Metazoa; phylum Chordata; class Actinopteri; order Lutjaniformes; family Lutjanidae; genus Lutjanus; species Lutjanus campechanus. Next base: position 4,221 of record JAJHUR010076312.1, on the reverse strand, counting down.
GATCCTCAGCTACTGCTGTGCCCAGTCTAAAATGACTATCCTCTTATCTCAAGGCAACAGAGCTACATTATGTTATGTACCGACTTCGTCAAGATAGAATGGATGTCATTGAAATTAATTTAATCTTCCTTAAATTAGCTTCTGACTATGAGCTCTCGCAGTCAGAATTTATGTCCTCCAGAATTCAATTTCCTCCGTGGTGTGATATGCTTTTATCAGTTGGTAACTATTCGGTGGCCTCCAATAATGAGAGCTGTCACAGAGACCAGAAGCAGATAGTGTTTGATGGCGACCATCTTGTGACCACTGGAACTGTCGCCCACATCTACCATCTACCAGGGGAAAAAGAGGGAGAGAAAAAAAAAAAAAAAAGAGTTGAGCGTTCCCAGACTTTGCACGGCAGCTCTCGCTAAAGAAACGGTAATTTCAGATTCACATGCCGATCAATCTGGAACCACTTTAATCCAATTATTAGTCATTAGAGCGTTAGAGTGTATCAGTGTTTGATTCATGGTTTGCTGAAATGAAAGAAAGGGCATCTGATGTCGGAAATGTTTTGAGTCACGACAGCAAGATAACAGCTTGGAAAGATGCCTTTAAACTCATTCCCACCAGCTCTTGCATAGAATTATACAATAAATCAATTAACTGATAAAGCTCGATTGGATGTTTATTAGATGTTTAACTTGTTAAAGTAATACAGACAATTAGCCTATAATGATTGTTATCAAAATGTGACTATAGTGGATTATGCTCAGGAAAAATTGACACCCAAACAGTGATTAGTCAATTGATCAATTAATCCACCAAAAATGAATACATTTATCATTTCAAGTCATCAATCAAGTCACAAGAGTGCCACGCTGGCAGCTCTGTGCAGCTGTACACAGGCACGGTGGTGCTTTGAGCCAAATGCTAACATCAGCATGCTAACATGCTCATCTGTTTAGCAGGTTTTATGTTTAGGCGAGGTTTATTTAGTGTAGTTAGTTCATTTCATGTGACTCCTGTGTTGAGCGGGAAGCCAGTGGAATGATGTAAGTACTGGAGTGATGTGATGATGTTTTCTGGCACAGGTAAGACCTCTGCAGCTGAATTCTCCATGAGCTGAAGTCTTCTCCCAACTAAATGTTTAAATAATCCAGTCAAAGTGTTGAATTGATGCATGAACCAGTTTCTCAGAATCGGTTTGTGTTGTGAATCTTTTCACTTCTGACATATTTCTCAGGTGGTAGAATGATGATATTGTAATATTTGTTAAATGATTTTTCAAAGTTATGGTCAGCATCAATGATGACATCCAGGTCTCTGACCTGCTCACTGTTTTGTTTGTTTGTTTGTTTGTTGTTTAGTTTATGTACAGTACACATTTTGAGGTTATTTCCTGCCATTTATTTTGTGGGCCCAACTAGAAGAATTTCAGTTTTATTCATGTTTACCTGTAAGAAGCTTTTTGCCATCCATTAATGCATTTTAATAATTGATGCACCATTAACACCATTTTTGTTTAGCATTTTAGCATGCTAACATTTGCTACTTAAGCACTGAACACAAAGTACAGCTGAGGCTCATGGGGATGTCATTGGTTTTGCAGGTATTTGGTTATTAACAAAAGTAAGCCAAGGACAAGGTCAAATTTTGACCTGATTATGATATACATACACACAACTGTATGCTCCTTGCGAGTGTAATTTTGTTTTAATTTTCTAATCCTTCCTATATTATTATCAATTGTATTGGTTGATTCTATTCTAATCAAAAATATATGAATATTTCTTTAATATTTTCTGCGTTTGGCTGTGGATGGAGCTACAACTGCATTTCATTGTGCAATCCAATCTAGCTGAACCTTGAACTTTGAATAGCTGAACCGGCAATCCATCCAATAGTCATCGAGATAATTCAGCCCGGACCATTCATAAAATGATGGACAACATGACGGCTCCCCAAAAGTGAAGTAAGAACATTTCGATCTCCTCCCGGTGGCTGGCTGCAATACAGGTCATAAATCCCGCTCCCTCCATGTTAGCAGATGGGACATGGACCAAACTGCTGAATATTTGCGAGTTCCTGCATCTCTAGTGTGAATATTAGCAGCTTCTTTCTGTTTCATATCATTTGGATCTTGACAGGCATGTCATCATTTATTTCGACATAATTTTACACATAAACAATTAATTGAATTATGAAAAATTAGAGGATTAAATAATAATGAAAATAATCATTTGCCATTCTTAGTTTACAGCACAATACAGAGCCCTGAACAGATAACTTTCCCAAACATTAAAAACTGAAATATTCTCAGAGAAAAATGGAAACCTTCTTTAGCCAAATATGCTAAAGCCCATAGCTTAATAAAAAATAAGGGACTGACTTCTATCTGACACTTTGACAACACAGACAGTTATGCATTTTGAAGCCACATGAGCTCTGCCGTGGGTTCCTTTCACCATAAAAATCCCAAATGTCACTTCCTACCTGAGATGTTAGGTGCCCACCCGGCTGTCTGGTCCCCATTATTACTTTCATCTCGTCTCAACTCCTGATGCTTAATAAGCAAGTACCTGAGGGTCCTGCCTCCATCTCTAAACTCTGATTCGATGTGGCAAGGAGACAGAAAACAGGGAAGAGGGGGGACAGAAATAAAAGAACAAGGGATCAAAATAACTGTGCCTGGCTGGCTGAGTGGAGTGGGGCCCATCAACACCAATAACCGTTAGCTGTGAACACGTGTGTCACAGCGAGACAAGTGTCATATCACTCAGCCCACTGCTTCATTTGACTGGAACACATCAATCACTCAGGGAAATGCACACAGACGTGCTGAGATAGGCCTCACCTCTGGCTCCCTCATTACGTTGCGTCAGTGTTAGTGAAACCTCGGCCTGTCAGGAATTCACTGCCGTCTTCCTCTAAAAGAAGTCTCTCTTGTCCAGTTGTTTCTATCAACAGCAGGGTGAGAATGCAACAGTGCATGGGAATCTTACAGCTATTACATATATGTCAATGTGTTAGGTGTTTCAGCTGACCTCTGCTACCGACCGAAATACAATGCGTCTGCATGGCTGCACACGTCGGTGCCCCTGAGCCTCAGTGCAAATTACCGATGACGTGCTCAAACAGTATGACATTTTAAAGCTTTATGGCTGCAACAAATGATTGCTGTCATAATCGATTATGCTATCGACCTTTTTTGGATAAATTACTTGTTTTCTTTTCTTTATTTTTTTTATAATTCTGTCCTCGTCTGTACTACGTTTTCTTATCCTGTTTTTTTTTCTCCCATTTTCCAAGAGCACCTGGCACATTTTTGATCTACAGTTGACTTTACAGAGTAAACATCAGTGGTGGAAAGACAAAAAGTCAGTACTCAAGTACTATTACATTACTGAAACGTTACTCAACTACAAGTAAAACTACTGGTGTAAGTACTTAAGTAAGAGTACAAAGTATTCTTCTTAAAAAGTACTTTTTTTAAACTGTTGATGTTTAATGCATTTTTAATAATTGAGCTGCAACAATCAGACAATTAATCAATTAGTTGTCAACTATCAAATTAACTGCCAACTATTTTGATAATTGATTAGTCATTTTTTAGGAAAAAAAATATCTGATTTCAGCTCCACAAATTCAAATATTTTCAGTTTTTTAGTTTTTTGTGAGAGTAAATTGAATATTTTTGGGTTCTGGACAAAACAAGATATTTAAGGAAATCTCCTTTGGGAAACAGCGACCAACATTTTTCACATTTTTCATTTTATAGACCAAACAACTGATGAATTAATCAAGACAAGGATCAACACATTAATCAATAATGAAAATAACTGTTAGTTGCAGCTTAATCAATGGAATGCATTCAATAGAAAGGGGGTTCTGTTTCTCCAAATATCCAGTCTGAATTACTCCTAACTCCTGTGCTGTCATTTATTCAAGGTAACACTGTATTTCCTGCTAGCAGTTGTTAGCTAGTTGCTGTTTTGTTCAGTTGCTATAACTTCCAGGAAAACACAGGATACGTTGAATATGTCAGAGAGTGAGGAAGGAAGTGGGCAAACATGATTAAATGTAACGTGAATACAACTTAAATATTATTTGTTCATGAACATGACTTCTGCCTGAGTCACACCAGATAAAACTATAATGGTTGTTTAACAATGAAAAAAATAACTACCATGATCCCACACTAGTTCATGGCATCTTTTTGGCACTTTTAATTTATAA
>JAJHUR010076308.1:0-12754 GCA_027495735.1 Lutjanus campechanus | reverse complement strand
TGAGTGTTTCACAATCTGCACCAGACATAATTATGTCCATTTTCAACAATTATGCAGCAGGAATTTACATTAACCAACATTCTGGATCAGTCCAGAATGTGATGTGACAACGATGTCAGTGATCTTTCGAAAACCTTAAGTGGTGTTTGCTGCCTAACTGTTAGTGCACTTTAGTTGTCACATGTCCAGAAAACATTGACAGTGAACTTTCAGAAATGTTGTCATTGAACCTAATCCAGGGTTTACAGGATCGTCCGGTATCAAAGTCGTTTGACTGGTGAGTTGTGAACGAACACTATTTCCACAACTTGCTCAGGCAACAGGACATTTTGACAGCTCTGGCCTTAGGCCTAGATACTCATTTAGACCATAATTGAGCTATAAGCTAAAAGCGTAATCTGGATAGCCTCTATTTAGCACCTGACTGTCAGTATGTGTGTGTGTGTGCATGTGTGAAACCCAATCCTTGTCATTGTGCAAGAGGAGGAGCGAGGAGCAGGCTCTGTGCAGACATGTACGCAATCTCTGGAGCCAAATTCTCACATAGGACAGAGGGTTGCAGGGCTAAAATCAGACACACATAACATGCACATGTACACACACACACACACACAGGCTAATTGCACACACTTGAAAGCACACACTCAGAACACAATAGTTTTTTTGTGTTTGTGTGCATGTGTGCATGTGTACATGTGCGTGTGTGTGTTCTTTCTGATTCAGATTGACAGGATGCTTAGGAGGCTGTGTGCTCACTATAATTACACACACTTGAGAAATGTCGGCTCTCCGTGTTGGAGAGGAGGGTGTAATCAACGCTCTCTCTGTCATACACACACACACACACACACACGCACACACCTGACATTCTTGCAAAGATTAGCAACACACCTCTTTGGTCTGGAATCCAATCTGAGGATGAAGAAAAAAAGTCAGGTACACACGCACTCACAAACACGCACACACAAAGGAAGCATCACTGTCATCACAGTCATCATCAGTGACAGCTGTTGTCTTATCATCAAATCTGTCATCATCATCACTATCATCATCACCTTCATCGTTGCACATTGTTGGCAGCAATCTTTGTTTATTACTTTAGTCAAGAGCTTGTAAAACATAAACCCATTTGTGCACACGCACGCACACACAGAGAGAAATAACACTTTGTGTCCATGTTATGGATATTTTTTTAATAAGTGACGCACCACATTCATGCCATATTTATAAGCTCATGCAGAGTTTAGATATTAAGAAAACAGTGTGAGCAGACAGAAAATAAATAAGGAGATTCAGTCCAACATAAATGTGTATATTTGTGTCCAGGGTGGGAAATACTAGTTACAACTACAAAAATTGCTGGAATTATGTGGGGCATTTGTATTTTCATGAGTATTTTTTCAAGTCTGTCATGAAAACCATAACAGATAGAAAAGAAAATAAACCCACCACAGCAGTCACAGGTTCGGAGAGGTGATCACTGAGCAGACCAGCGCAGGAGTAATTTAGACTGAGTATTTGCAGAAACAGAAGCCACTTTTCGATTCAATGCCTGCTATTGATAATGCATTAATCATCAACTGTTAAAAAGTAACTAATACTATAAGTTTTTGAGGACAATACTTCACACACCCATAGGCCCGAAATACAGACATGCACATACATGACCCATAGAGATGAAAATGTTAGACTGATGGGTCCACCCAGACTGAGCTGCTGCAGGATAATGCCAAATCATTTCACTGTTGTTGCAAAATATCGCAAAAGTGTCGTCATAGTTTCGGTATGTATGTCAGCGGCCAAATTTCTTCGCAAGTGCAGTGGGTTTTATACATATTCATAGGTTTGCTCCATAGATGACTCATGCACAATTTTCACTGTGCCATCCCTGTTTGAAGGTAGGTTTGTGGTTACAAGACACTGACTGCTTTTAGGAAATTCAAAGCACACCGTGGTCTTCAGTTCCAGCGTCTCAGAACATCAAGTTACTCAGGGAGGTCAGTCATTATTGACAGGCAACTCATTCTCATCCCGACTCTTCACATACTGATGTTTTGTCACCGCCTGTCAGCATCTCATACTGATGCAGAAGATGCCCTTTAGCAGCTGTATGAGACTCTGCCAGAAAGCCATTTTAAGACGTGTGGGTAACACTGAAATGGTCACAACTTGGGTAGGTTTAGGTACTAAATAGTACACTACGCTCCATTATGTTACATTATGATATGTTATGGAGACAGCACGCAAGACGAAATTCACGTCACAAGTCACATCACCCATGTAATGTTATATAACTTCTAACTTTTAATCACGTTTTGTTTTTTTTCATGGGACATGAAACCCGGTCTCCTGGGTGAAAGTTCTGTGTTTGTTTGAGTCATCCACCCACCCCACGTTCTGCCGATGCAGACTTCTCCCTCTTTGTAGTACATTGAAAGCCTGGTGTGTCTCATACAGCAGCAGATGGGTTTACATTCAAGTGACTTGGAAGCAACAAGTCACTTGTCCTGAGTTTGAATCCCCGGACTGGCAGGGCCTTTCTGTGTGGAGTTTGCATGTTCTCCTCATGTCTGCGTGGGTTCTCTCTGGGTACTCCAGTTTCCTCACACAGTTCAAAGACGTGCAGCATAATAGGCTCATAATAGACTCTAAATTGCCTGTAGGTGTGAATGTGAGAGTGATTGGTCTCTGTGTGTCAGCCCTGTGATGAACTGGCGACTTGTCCAGGGTGTACCCCGCCTCTCGCCCAATGTCAGCTGGGATAGGCTCCAGCCCCCCGCTACCCTCATGGATAAGCGGTTACAGAAAATGGATGGATGGAAGCCTAGTGTGCATCTTTCAGCCACTAACAGGTGCCATGCGTGTCTGTATGAGTCGCCGAGGGGAGGTCACAAAACGTTGGTATGTGACAAGTTGGAAGTGAGACCGGGCAGGATTGAGGTCCTTAGTTTCAGGCAGGTAAAATGACCTAGATAAGACCCTAATGCTGACTGATGTTTGGAAATGGACAGCGCACCATTGTCTTTAATTCCAGTATCATACACTTTGTATAACATGAAGTTACTGAGAGAAAGGTCAGTTATTATTGACAGGACTGCAATGGGTTTTTAAGCCAGGAAAACTAAACAGGCCATTTTAACAAATAAATGAACTGTTCAGGACAGTCACACTTCAATCAAATGTACTAAATAATCAATTATGGCCTTAGAATTTTCTAGATAAAACATAAGAGTTGGTCTTGATGTGAGTAACTGAAGCTTCAGCCATCATTTTTTTGCTGCTTCTCCAAACTTACTTGTTAGAGCAACTTTCTTAAAGCCTAAGCTGACTATAAGTGTCTGTCTTTTTCTTCCGTCCCTCCTGGGCACCTTAATTACCTCGGGCACCATTTACCAGAGGTTATTAAGGAACAGCTGTCTCCTCCCTATGTTTATGTATGTATGTTCCTGCCCTCCCATCTCAGCCCTTAGGCTACCAGTCCTGCCTTTTAGCATAACAAGCGTGCACTCTGCAATCCAGGTTCCATGGTCATTATTCTGCACCCTGTGGTCCCTGCATTCCCAAGTACTTCCCCAGGTCCTGGGCCTCCCGCAGGGCAGTGTTGAGGGAACACTGTTTTCATTAAGACGGTCATTTTCTGCACACTGTGATTTGTGTGCGTTCTTTTAAATAGTTTTTAAAAAGCCAGGGCCCCTTGCATTAAATACCGCCGCAGTAGAACTATTAAGTGGAGAGAAGCAGCCGGACAAACTGTCGCTGTTATGGCATTTCAATTCCATCCCAATGGGATGGCGTTAAGACACACACATGCACAAACGGGCACACACACACACACCACCTTGGCCCCTGTTGCGGACAGACGGCACGTAGTTAAACATCTAAACATCGCCTCTTTTTTCCATCCTTATTGGTTTTGCACAGCTTTTATTATTACTCGGATGCTCCGAGGGGAACTATGGCACACACACACACGCACACACATATACCGTTACTTGCACACACTCACATACACACAACCTTCCACTGTCTCCTCTTTACCAGCAGCCATTATTCCCCTTTGCCGAACTTCAAGACAGGCAAATTAATTACGGCCTTCTTGATCTAGAAACAATTATGATTGCTGCACGGCCTCCTCAGCGGAGCCTCAAAGTGTCATGGCTGCCACTCCCAGCATCTTTGAAGCGTCGTGCTAGTGGATGGCACTATTAGTGTGGCACTGCAGCTTATCACCATGGCCCCATCACCCTCCTAAGAACTCTGCGGCAGTGTACCCTCTAATAATTAATAATTACCAAATCTAACAGCAGATATGCTTTTTCTCATTAAGGAGGAACAGAGATACTTGATCATTTCTTTCCGTGTATGTGTGTGTGTGTGTGTGTGTGTGTGTGTGTGTGTGTGTGTGTATGGCTGTGTGCACATTTATGTGTGTAACTGTGTGCGTTGTTGTGTGTCTTTGCAACCCTTTCTCCCACAAAATACTACTAGTTTGCTTGGCCAAATATGTTTTGAAGGAAATGAATTATTGTCTGGACTACGTTCACTGGCAATTCTTTTTCCAATCCAGGAGGTGTGAAGTCATGACGGGAGGCTGGTTAGGCATGCAAACAACAGGCCAGGAATGGGGTTTGCATCATACATCCTGCATGTTGCTTGGTTTAGGCTACTTAAACAGTGGATTTACCTCAGTTTTGGTAAAATATTGAAAATGCCACTGCCTGTCTTGTGCTTCAAGTGAGTGCAGACTTTTCCTAACTTTAATATTTCCTAAACATAACCATTAAAATGTCAGTCATGCTTTAGTTCACTAAATTTGCAACATGCATGCTGAGATTTGCAACACTGACCATTTCCCCTCATGCTCATTTTGATATGTTTAACTATTAAGTTGCAAATGACTCTGCAAATGGGCCTGATGAAGGTAGTGAAATGCTGCAAATAAATGTAATCCTGCAAGTCAAACAGTGTGCAGGATTTTAACTAACTTTTTGGTCCACTCTTCCCTCTCCTATGCACCGGTCTCATCAATTAGATGCATGAAGTGTTCTTTTGCTTTTAGAAACGTTTAACTATTTAAGGTGGAAACAGTCAGCTTTGTCAATCAGTGAGCAGACAAATCCAACGTGTGCTATGAGTGACATGCACACAAGAGACACAGCAACAAAATTAGTTTAGATTTTTTTTAAAAACAAAAAAACAAAAAACAGGTCAGCTTATCAATGTGGCAGTTTTTTGTTGATTTTATGAGTCAGACAGCAATCAGATGCTCCTTCACATCAAAAGGAGCCAGCTGAGGTGGAGTAGCTATAAAGAGTTGCTGCAGAGTGGGACATCGTGCTCAGCTTACTGCCACCGGGATCCAGCTGCTGCTAAGTGGAAGAAAATGGACAGATGGATGAACACCTGTCAGGTCACCATAAACTTGCAGGAAAAGCATCCCGACCAAGACCAGCAATACAAGAAACTTATTGTATCACCTCAGCCACTTCCACCCTTTGTAGTCACAAATGATTTGATCAATGATTATTGATATGTACAGATATGAAACTTTTGTGATAGATGCTTTAGCTATATCGACCTGGCCCAATTGCACATTGGAATGGCTTTAGAATAATGACACCATCCATGTTTAGACTGATTCCCTGTAAGCCTTGCTTTCATCAGTCTGCCACCAGCATGATTTTTACCAAGAAAATTGTCTCCATTATAAACTAAATTAATAAACAGATTCATGCTTTTTCTCCTAGTGTTTTCTTCTGACTTTACTCCCCCCTTCACCCCGACGCCAACCCCTGCTGTAGTCTGTGAGAAGCAATAGGTTAATGTTAGTTAAGGTTATTACAATGCAATGCAAATCATTAAAATAGCTCCCAATTTACCTCTTCAGGGGGCAGCTAGGTAGCTCAGTTCGGGGAGTGTGTGCCAAACATACTGAGGGTAGCAGTCCTCTACAGTGGCTGTGTTTCAATTCCAGCCTGTGGCCCTTTGTTGTGAGTCTTCCCTCTTTCTCTACCTGTTTTCTTGTCATGTCTTCAGTTGTCCTGTCCAATAAAGGCAAAAGTGTCCCCAGAATGATTTAAAAATGTAGCGCTTCAGTGAACATGCTTCTTACTTCTCTCTTATTTTCAAAGTGGTGAACATTTCTCCACTGAGCTCAACTCTGAGGAAACGCAAAGTGATCCAGTGTTGCATACAGGTGTTATCTTTGCAACAGCTGCACAAACAACAGCAGCACTAGGAAATGCTAAGGAGAGAGTTGAAAAGTTGTCTGTTTCCACTTTAAAAAAGCCACATGCTACAGCCCTTTTTCTAGAAATATTATACCGTCACTATTTGCAATCTGTGTGTAAGTACTGCTCATAAATCGCTTTTGTGAAACCAGCCCCGGGAGTGGATATCATACAGAAAACATATGAAATACACTGACATGTTTACATGTTCAATAAAAACATTTCTCTTTATGCTGAAAAAAAACAAAACATGGGTACCTGGGCAACATTGTGTATACCAGTGGTAAACTGGTTTGCACTAAAAATTAAAAATACTCATTTGCAGATTAGAGAGCACCAGTGATTGAGAGCTTGAGATAAAACCATGCAGAGCACATACTTAAACAACACACAGCCTAATCTCTACTGTCGCTGACGTATGCCGACAACAATTTAACACAATCTGAGAGCGTTATGATACGTTCCACTAAAGGCAAATTCAGCACAAATAAATAGGCTTGACATTAAGGCATAATAATACCACAGCCCTGCCAAAACATGAAAAGAGCACTGCAGAGCTACACTATATAATGATAAATAAATGTTTCTTACCTTTGTGAAGTTAGCAAGCTATGAAAGAGTTGGCTTTTCTCCGCAGTCTTGTTGATCACATCATCAGAGTCCAGATTAATTAGGAGTTCTTTTTCTGTTGTGAATAAATCTGTTTAGTTTTTTCTTCACATTTTTTAACCGTCAGCCTTGTTTCATTTTCTTTTAGTCTGGCAATTCTGGCATAACAAAATATTTCTTACCTGCTCCATTTCAAGTTTCTGCCCTCCCTTGACTTTTCTACTTGGTACATTGAGGGGATCATGGGAGAATATGTTTATCAAAAGCTACAGTTGGGCCAGACTCATGCATAAATGCTGCATGCATAAATAACTTCCTGAAACAAAATCATCAAAGGCAAAATCATTATTTTTATCAATGGAATGATGACCCATTCAGAGCTGCTCAAGTGGTGCATCAGGTCAAGCACAAACGTACTGTATCAGTTGCTGCCTGCCTGAATGAATAGTCACAATCAACTGTCTTTTACACAGGTTAGTAGAGTCAAGCACAAATAAATAAAACAAATCTTTATTGTCATAGAACTAGGGCACATAGAGCAGATTTCAAGGTATCCATTTTCTTACAAATACACTAATACAGATAATTTGCACATGAACATAGTTGTCAGGAAATGTTTTAACCCGGGAGAATTTGTCGCTCACTGGTGTTTTTTAAATGTGTTTGGTGTTTCTGATACACATGAAGTGCAAAAAGAAGCAGTGTAAGAAGAAAACAAAAACTGTCCACACACAAATATGTTTGTTTGTCCTGGGTGGACGGAGAGGCTGTTTAGGCAGACAGACATTTTATCAGCCTCCCCTATCATGACTGAGACAGGCGCTCAGTCATGTTCACGTCAACTCACTGTCGGTAGCATAGCAAAGTCTGCAGGGGGCATTTTCACATACGCGTGTACAAACACACACACTCACACTCATGCACGCACACACACATACACATGTGTCCTAGATTCTAACACAGAAAAGCACTTCATGGACAGCCTGTCTGGGAAAAGGTGTGGACAAGATATTTTTTGGCCTTTTTCTTGGAACTGCTGAGCTACGCTAATAGTTCTGCATGCATGTACACACACACACACACACACACACACACACACACACACACACACACACACACACACACACACACACACACACACACAGGGCCCTGTGAGACGGGTCTCACTCTGCTGTGTGGGGATGAATCCCTGACAGCACCCGTGTTGCACAGTAAGAGACCCCTATTTCTACCACCCAGAGGGAGGGCAGGAGAGACAGAAACCAGCGAGACGAGGCAGGGGGAAAAGATAAAGTCGTCCCCATGTTTTTGCCTTGTCCTCCTTCCGGCCTCCTTCCTTGTTGTGTTACAATACATCAGCAGCATGAGACCTGCATCTTTATACAGCCAAGCTGCGAAAAATGGAATTATTTCTCTCATATGATGTGTGACCACAAAGGTCGTTGGCTGTTCTCAAGTCTTTGTATGTCAGTCCATGTTCCCCTGAATGGAAAACCTGCTTATCAATAAAGAGGCCAAGCGCTATGAAAGGCCAGAATGTGGGGCGGAAGAAAGGGCTGACTTTTAAAGGGTCTGGTCTTCTGGAAAGGCAGCACACAGGGCTGACAGAATAAATGGCAAACTCATAAACCCCCGCTTATTCTGACTCAACTGCAGAGCTGAATACAACGATAAACACCTGCGATCAGGAAACTCTGGACAGTGTATTTTTTTTCTCTTTTAGACATGTGGAGGTGATGCACCGATGTCTATGTATGCATATGAACATGTGGATGTATTCTATGAAGATATATTTTCAGCATCATGTTGCTTTAATTTGAGTTACAATATGTAAGTTGCACTCAGTGTGCAAAAATGGCTAAGGCATTCCTTTAGTCAATCAAATGTGCAACAAATAAACACAATGTAGCCTTTACTGCAGAAAATCCACATAACAGGCTTGATTCCTCATGAATATCGTCTCACAAACACCTCCTTTCTTTACCTGTTTTGTGTGTTGTTCTTTAAGAAGCAACATATTTTACAGGAAAACACATAATAAAAAGTTAATTCAGTTATTTGCCTGACATATATATCTGCACTCTGCTAAGTGCACTCTTCTAGTTAATGATGTTATTATAAATTACCTCAGCCATCCAAATTCATTGTCCAGAGTGACGGGGACACTGATTCAGTAAAGACAAGTTACTGCTGAAAAGTAATTTTACTATGTATTGAGCATCACAAACAAAATTCCCCTCACCTGAATTGTGTTGTTTTTTGTTTGTATATTTTGAGAAATGTAATCATCAGATGTAACTAAATTTAACCACATTAAAAACAAATCAGGTCAGGTTTTGGAGTTGTTACTTGGCTTTCGTTACAACATGTTGTTATTTGCTTGCCAAAATGTCACTCAGACTACACACTTGTGTCCTGGCTTGTATTTTGAAATGTACAAGGGAAAAAAAAAGAAAAATGGCTCAGCTATTCAATTTATTCTTACAAATCTTACAAATTAACCATTATTATTGATGATATAAAATGATAAAGTATTGTATAGGAGAGAATGGTACAAAAAGGTCAAATACTTTAAATCAGTCCCTCGCCCCTTCTCTCACCGCATGTCCCTCATCCTGTCACTCATGGTTTCTCATCATGTCTCCTTTGGCGTCATGCCTCCCTCATCTGTTTCTTCTATGGTTTGTTCGTAACATTCTGCCTCCAGCAACATAACATTACACCCTGCTACTGAATTGGCATTTTGCATGTGTGTGTGTGTATGTTTGTGCACGTGCAGTGTTCCGATGCCGGCAGGCAAGCACTGGTATTGGTGCCTGTACCTGTTTCTATTCATGCTTTGTGCTTTTCCTTGCCTATCTGAGTCCATGTGTATTTACGTGTGTGCACATGTGAATGGGTCTGGTGGCTCGGGTGCGTTAGCTTCATGGCTGCCCCTGACCTCCACACCTCTCTCACAATCAACCTTTCCCTGCCCGCCTCACCGCACTAACCTGGACTATTGTCCAGCAAAAAGTGCTTTGGAGAGCAGCACCTCCACCAGGCATTAGCATTTTAATCACAACACATATGCATGTAAACATTGTGGTGTCAGGTAAGTGTAAAGCCAGGAACAAAAAGAGAATATATCACAAAAGAAGTGATTTTATTTGAGGGAAAGAATAATCTCCATCACAATGGGAACAAAAAACAGTGAACTTCCATCAGAACAGAATAATAATAATGTTTATTCAGTTAATAAACTATACTGGATGTACTTTACTTTCTGCTCATTTTTCTCACAATGCTGTGATTGCCTCCACAGTGCTGATCCACAGGTGTTTTAACAGAATAAAGGCTCAGTCACACTTTGTCCAAAGAAGGACATTCATTCTTCTTAACTGTTACTGTTTAGATTTACTTTCTAGTGAGTTAACTGCGTACAAAAGCTTTTACATAAAGAAGTGATTAATGATACGTTAAAAAAAAAACAGCCTTGTTCTATAAGAAGAAGAAGCCATTGTGAGCCGTTCATTTACACACAGTATGGAAAACAACTTAAAAGGCTTCCATGTGTTGCCATCGTTGCTTTTGTTATATTATGTCATTGTGTGTGAGTTGAGTGTTTTCGTACCAGAGTGCACTTCACGTGGCACTGCTCGCTGTCAATCACCTGACACCCACAGGGAGAAATGGAAATCTCTGCCAGGAAGACATCTCATATTAAATTTCACAATCACATCCATGTTTGTCATTTAGCTGGGATATAATTATAAACTGCAAGTTACCTTTAGGCAAGTTTTTTTTTTTTTTTAATGATGACACAAAACAAGATGTTTACTGCAAATGTTAAAACCTCTACTTATATGGCAATGAGACAATTGGAATTTTAACACACAATATGTTAGTTCGGCTGCTAGGGGTCTCTCTCACATTAAAAAAATAACAAAAACACGTAGTTTTATGATGTGAGGTAGCACAGAATCTTGGGAGTAGCTTTCTTCTTTTCTTCTTTTGTTAGACAACCAACATTTCAGATGAAAATCTATCTGACATGACAAGGCAGAAGTCATGTTCATGGAGAAGGTGACGTAATAAAGTTTTATTCCCGTCACATTTATTCACCTTCACTGAACTCCTTCTTCACTCTCTGATATATCATATGTCTCTCCAGGAGTTATAGCAACAAGTGGTTAGTATGCACTATAACCTTGAATAAATTACTAATTTCTCTGGGTTTTGACCATTGCTGGAAACACTTGGTATAATGTAAGTACACAACTCAATAAAATATAAGATATGCACATTTTTGACATTTTAATGAAGAAATGTTACATATTATAGCTTTAACTCTAACTGGTAGTCAACATTAAAAAAAACGTATCTATCCAATACAGTACTGATCAGCAGAATATGACTCATATTTAAACAAAGTCCACTCACTAACTAACAAGTGTGATCTTCAATGACGACTGAGCAAATTCTATGGGCCAAACTTTTTTTTAAAAGTATGTCTTCTAGAAACATTTGGTCATAGTTAAAGGTATGGTTCAGATTTTCAAAAAATCAATATCAGTTTAAGCGTTTGCTATGTTTACAATATTTCCACCACTAGACTGCCTTTTCTGACAGGAAACAACCATTATATTAACCAAATGTCACTCTCCAAAGCTACCAGACTTCTTTTGCAAAAACAGTAATTTTACCTTGCAGAACGTGGGAGTTGCTGATTTTCCGCTGCCTTGATCGGTTGGTTTGTTTGTGTCATCTGAACTAACCCTTTAAAACACCAAAGTCACACAATAACACAAACAAACTAACCGATTGAAGCAGTGGTAGTCGAACAACTCCCGTGTTCTGCGAGGTAAAATGATTGTTTTTGCCATAGGAGTCTGGTTGCTTTGGAGAGTGACATTTGGCTCATATAATGGTGGTTTCCCATCAGAAAAGGCTGTCTGATAGCAAAGTAAGGCAGTGAAAATATTTTAAATATAGAATACACTTAAATTGGTTATGATTTTTTTATGTGAACCTTTTTAAAGTGGCTAAGATACATTTTGCTTCTGATGCCATCTATAATAGTAAATTGCTTAGATTCCTACAGTAGTAGTCCTGCTGCTTTCCCAAACTAGGAGCGTACTGACCACCATCTACTGTAGGTAATACACTGACCACAGATAAGTACCTCAAGCAACCCCACTTGCATTTACACATTGAGTGCTCTGTCTTCCTACTGTATGTCACAGTCTAAACCCTCCTGAGGGAAACAATGACAATCGGTAACAGGTTAACACTGGTTCCTGCAGGTACAGTGAAAGAAATCCCCTCAGTTACATGAAAATCACCCACTTATAAAAAGAGGTGTCATGTTCCAGGTGACTCCAGTGCCATGGAGTTATGCCTTGGCTTAATAAAAAGAAAAAAAAAATCATAACCAGGCTAAAAATATGCAGCCTGGCTGAATGAAGGCAATGAGAAGGAGGATGAGATATCCTCCCGTCTTAAAAGCAGTCTTCCTCTTTCATGCCATCCCACTCTCCGATTGGTATAACAGGTAATTAGTGGCGTGTCATGGCCCTGGGGAGCTGAGGAACGAGGAAAAGGTGGGTGAGGAGAGAGACGGGGAGAGTGAGAGAGAGATTTCTGATTACCTGACAAGTTAGGGCTGGAAAGGCTACACTTAGCCCATTAAAGATTTTTTCTTCAGCGTGACATTTGAGAGCAGCTGCGAAGCCGTGCGCCACCTTGCCATTTCCCTGTACACTGGGCATCCATTTAGGGACAGGGATGGAGAGAGACAGACGGAGAGAGACAGAGAGGGAGAGGGGCCACCAGGCCATCTCAGCAGCACAAATGGATTTCATTCACCAAGGTGAACTGTAGTACACTGATAAATGCACTTCCTTGAATGTCAGCAAATGTCACCCAAGAAGCCA
>JAJHUR010076307.1:0-10164 GCA_027495735.1 Lutjanus campechanus | reverse complement strand
GTGGAACTGAACACCAGTGGGTTTAATCAGTTAGTGTTCCTGTGTGGAGGGACAATATTCACCGCTCTGTGGGATAACCTCTTGGATCTGCGCTTTACAAGCAGGACAGGCTCTTCATCATCATCTTCCTCATCCATCAGCTGGTCTCTCTACACACATGGCACGCACATACCAGCAGACAATAAGAATACCACTGTTTGACTTATAGCCCACTCATCACCACTTCTGTCTGTTTCACCTTCAGTCCAGATGTTGTTCCATGCATGCCCACATGTGCTGCATCAAGCCTGCATTTATTACTGTTGAAGTTATGTTTGCATGTTGATTACAGTCTATATCTCATTACCTGCTATATCAATTAAATGCTGGCATAAATAACCATTGATTGCTCACTCTGCTCAGGGTCTAAAATTTTAGATTAAACACAAAATTATGGTTGGAAACACAAAGTCAGCAATTCATCAACCTTATATATTTTTTTCCAATTGCCCCATTTGTCAACTTTTGGTCAACTTTTACTTGTTCTGTTTTAATTATCAGGTAACAACAAAAACTACAGTTAATTGTCATGTTTAATCTAGGACTGAACCATCTACAAAATGTCAGAAAATTGTGAAAAATGTCAGTCCTAGCTTTTTAAAGTCCAAAGTAACATCTTGAAATGTCTTGTTTAGTCGGTCAAACATATTCAGTTTAACATGATAATAAATTAAGAAAATTGAGAAATCTCCACATTCAAGAGACTGAAAACAGCATTTTCTGCCGTTTTTGCAATAAAAATTACTTTAATGATTCATCAATTATCAAAGTAGTTTAAAGTTTAAAGGGGGGGGGGTCCTCAATTTCGCAAAACATTTTTACACTGATTTGCTGGAAGTCTAATTAAAATATTGTCATGCATTTGGAGGGAACACTGACTGAGGAGTTGATTCGACTGTGTTGTTTTAGTGGATTACACAGCACCACAACCAACTGTGTGTTTGTACTGTGACAGGCTAATTTCCCTCCTCGTGCACATAATCACTGAGCCTGAAGTAAACTTTGCTCCAACGTGACACAACACTCGATTAAGACAGAAGGACCAGGAGGAAGGTTACAATGCAGAGAAAAAGACGATGTATAAGACGGCAACACCACGATGTGCTACAAACTGAAATACACAACCAACACTAACTAGCATCATTTATATATTAAACAAATGATTTCATGTATAAGAAAAATGCAGAAATATATCACCCATTCTTGAGAACTGGGACAAATTATGCACTTAAACTCGCTCTGTGCCAGGAAACAGCCTCCTCTCAGACAAGAATTCACAACTTCAATCTAAAACTAACAATACCTAACTGTTTTTTAATGAAAATTTTGGTTCTTTAAAGTGCCCCAGATTTCCATCAACTCTGTCAGATTTTCACAAAAACCTAATTTAATCAGGCATAAAAAGGTTCAGCTATACCCCACGGGACCCTGCCTCACTTCCTGGTTTAAAAAGTCAGGAATACTGCTCAAGCACTGGTAAACTTTCTATTTGTGATGAATTCATTAAATAATATTACTATCAGATGTGTCTCAACCATAACATGTCAACTCTGACGCCCTTCTAAATCAAAGCTAAATAAGAATTATGGTTTAAAAATGTGTACTGTGATTAACATTAAGAGTCTCTGAGTCACTTTAAATAATAAAATGGCTGCTCACTATGACTCTGCTGTGAAATGAAAAAAACTGGCGTCTACATTAAATTTAAAAAATCAAATCCCTTGGAGTTTGGCCTCTTAAGGTTTCACAGCCAAAGGTTTGATCTTTTAAAATATAATTGTGCCAATTCTCAAGAATGAGTGACTACGCAACCAAAAATTCATCAAAACCTTATGAAAAGAGGAAAAATAATTCTGATGAAGTAGAAGACAAGACAGAAAAGGACAAATTACTGAGCTTAAATTAATTTAAAATCCACACAATACGATGTCTTTTACCACAGGAGAGGAGAATTCAACTACTTGGTCACATGACAATTAAGTACCTTCACTTAATGTGATTAGATCATTAGAACAAGTCATCCACCTACAAAGTGCAGAGTACCAGAGGAAAGTTGCAAGAAAGCAGGGGAAACACCTGAAAACACACAGTGAGAGCTCCTCCTCCACAGCTCTCATCAGGAACATCAGATCATTGTTGGCAGCGCCCCAGTTTTGGCGTGCCAGGCGTTCCTCAGAGCTCAGCTCAACAGGTGCACAGCTGCAGAGTGAACAGCAGGAGGAGCTGCTCACAATCACAACCACTGCTGGATCACTGCCACACATGTGGGAGATAGTTCATCTGATAGCTCCCAAAAGAAGCTATTCAAATACTTTGGACTTTTGTGACTTTGGAAAAATGAACAGCAAGGGCGGAGGGTTTTATGCTAGAGTGGGTGGAGGGAGTTTATGATTACAATAACAACTGTATGTAGAGGTGGACCCCAAATATCTTTAGAAAAAGAAGAAAACAGACGGAGGAGAGGAACAAACATCAGGACTGAAGCGGGGAGGAGAAAAGTCAGCGTGTGAAGGAGTCCGAGGCATCCAGCACGTGCACGGCAGCAGCTAATCCACATCATGTGATCCAGAGCAGCACTGATAAACTCAAACCTACAGCTCGCACTGAGCTGGGTGTGACTGACTGCGCTCCAATAAAATGAGAGACTGCTTCCTTTGCCACTGTCACAGGAAACGGTGTAATCAACTCCAGCTGCTGCCGTCCCATCCTACCTGCTGCTCCACACGCTGGAGGGGGAAAAAGTGCTCGACGTGCTAAAATGATTTAACTTTCTTCGCAGTATGTGGCTCAGAGTTAAAGGTATAGTCTGTAGGATTTGTCCGAGCTATTCCTAAACGTATCAGGACATCAAACGGTGAAATGTCCCGAGCATTACAACAATGAGAAAATATGAAAAAACAGAGGCACAGAGCTGCAGAGTCCACAGACACCAACACACACATGTACTGGCTCATAAGTGACTGAAAGGGATGTAAGATCTGTGTGTTGTTTTTTTGGGAAAACGTTTAGAGCTGCAACGATTAATCGAATATTAATCAATTATTAGATTAATCGCAGACTATTTTGATAATTGATTAAACATTTTGAGTAATTTGAGTAAGAAAAAAAAAGTCAAACTTCTGATTCCAGCTCATTAATTGTGATTTTTTTCCACCATTTTCTGACATTTTATGGACTAAACAAGTAATCATTTAATCAAGAAAATGATCAACAGATTGATTGATAATGAAAATAATCCTAAGAGGAGAGACTTGAAAAACTGGGCGTACATTCATGTTTGAATCTATTTTTCAACTGACAAGATTTGAACTTCTGAGCTAACCTTAGATAGCAAACAATGTCATGTTTTGGTAAGTTTTTGGCTAAAATTAGCTAGCTAATAATGTAACTTTTTGTTCACTTTTTGCTCCACATGTTTGGACCTATTTTCAAGTGACAAGATGAATTAATCGATCAATGGAAAAAATAATCGACAGATTAATCGATTATGAAAGTAACTGTTAGTTGCAGCCCTGAAAATGTTGCAGGTTGTACCTTTGACCCCTCTGTCTGCAGCTGCTGGTGTTACACACACTGTCATGGTTGTTCTTTGTAATGACAGACAGTGAAGTGTTGGAATGTGGTTAATGACGTGGAAACCAATCAGAGTGACACTGCTGGACCAGCTGTGCGCACTCACACCGTGTGTCTCTTCCCATCACACACGTCTTCAGACCTAACTATTGTATAATGGTTATGATAACGATGAGGAAGAACACTGAGGAAACCTGATTTTCTCTATTTAAAATATAGGTCCAAAAAAGGAAAGAAGTTCTCTTCCTGAAGAGGATTGCAGCTACTCTGAGGTCTCCTCCACCCCCGTAGTTCAGCTCATTTGGTTCAGACCAAAGTAATAAACACACTGTGCTTAAAGTGCCCTGAGATAACTTACATTGACTGACTGACTGTATGTGTTATAGCAGAAAGTGCTCAGACTGATTTAGTCTTGACTTCCTGTCAGTGGTGTTGTGTAGATTGAGGTCTGCTGGTTGTTGTCACCTTTTATCTGACCAGTATTATAATGTACAGCATGAAGGATCTTCAACAACAGTCTGACAAACACTGACCGCTGTTTACACAGCAGCACTAATTAGATCAGTTCTCCTGCACAGTGGAGACTCGTCTATTTAGTTACACAACAGGGCTCCACATTAACTTATTTCCTGTGTCCCACAACTGTCCCAAATTTTACTTTAAAATGTCCCAGCCTGAACAGAAATTCTTTTTTTATATATTCTTTTTGATGAATGTAGTTCAATAACTTGTTTCACACTCACTCCAGATGTTCTATTAGTTGTTTCTTGTGCTAATCTTGAAATAAAAAGTTGAAATCACCCTACGTGTTCGACCACAGTCAGTTTTCATTATTCTGTTAGTCAGTGGTTGAGTTAACAGTTTCTTGCTTATTTCTGTTTGATTAAAATGCATTGCTGCAGGGAAAATGCAAACTTGTCTCTGATTGGTATATGTGATGCAAATGTGCACAGACACTTCTAACACATTAGGAGACTGTCCACGTCAGACATGTTCACATATGCTAAAAATAATGCCGGATGCTTTAGACTTTAGACTTGGCAGCGATAATTTTCTTTCCCAGGGTAGAGAAGCCAAAGTAGCCCAGCAGGAGAGACACTTTGTGGTGCGCTGCTTTTCTAACTGTATCCTGATGTTTTCACATCACAGATGATGAAAAAAGGCAGAAAAATGTAAGCTAAAATAAAATAAAATAAAAACATATTAGACTCATGTAAGCTGATACTGACCAGCAGACAGTCTGTATGAAAAGGAAACAAAACTATCAGTGGCTTCAGGTGCAGCTGCATGTCACACAGTGTCATCAACACGCCCACTCACTCGCTCTACACACCCACTCATCCAGACTAACTGTAGGTCTCGGGAGCTAGTAGGGTTAAGTCCAGGCCAAAAAATGCTTACATTTGTGTTCACACACACACACACACACACACACACAGCTCTCTGGGTAGTTTCTACATAAGTACAGAGTAGCAGTGCATGTGTGAAAGGGTTATAATAAACACTTAAGCACAGAGGTGCATCTGTGAGCTTCCAATAAAAATGATAAAGGTCTACATTCCACACACATTAACATAATAATTACATTTGTAATGAAGTTTCTCTACTGCCCCAGACGCCATATCTTTTTGTCTCAGGTGCTACATCGGTTACACACAGTCCAGTTTTAATATGACTTTGGCTTATTTTTGAATAACAATAAAATTATATGATAAATGAAATAATATGTTACATTCTTGGGTAAAAAGATTCATTTTAATTTGTGCTGTTAAATCAGATTCTGAGCCCAACAGAGTAAAAGTCATCTAGCTCAGTGATCATTTGTGATCAGTGTTGCAGCAGGACAAACGCTAAACACAACTGTTTAACTGCTTTTCACTTTGGTCTTCATGTTAGCATGGTTATTAAATTACGTTCATCATATCATGTAAATTTATTACATGGTTTTGTTACATGCTCAATTCTGATTGGTCAATTAAAACATTCTAAGGTCTGTTAGTTCTTTATAACATTTTAGTGTCAAATTATTGTTTGTTTGTTTTTGTTTTGGTAATTAATCATGTAATAAGCAGCATGAAGTAGAGCAAGCAGGTCATTATTGTGAAATAAACCCCTCCAGGATAATTCAAGAACCCTTTGCTTCATGTCAGAATTATTTTCATCATCGATTGATCTGCTGATTATTTTCTTGATTAGCTGATTAGTAATCAAATTAGTGGTTTGGTCTGTAAAATGTAAAAAATGGTGAAAACTGCTGATCAGTGTTGTCCAAAGCCCGAGATGATGTCCTCAAATGTCCTGTTTTGTCCAAAACACAAAGCTATTCAGTTTACTGACATAGAGGACAAAGAAACCAGAAAATATACATTTGATAAGCTGACACTGGAGAATTTGAATATAAAAATACAAAGGAAATGAAGACTTTTAAGGCCTTCATTTTGGATTTTTAAATGTAATAAAGCCATGGTTTTTGGATCGATTATCAAAATAGTTGGCAATTAATCTAATAATTAATAAAATGGATAAATCTTTGCAGCTCTAGTTGGAACTCTGCATCACCCTGTCAGGGTTTATTTTTTATCAATAACGACCTGCTCACTGAACTTCTTATGTATATTATTTATTGTGACTCTTCATACAATCAGCTGATTTAATAATAGTTTTGAATTCAAGGTACGATCACAAATACTACTAATACTACAACAAAATCTGATGGTAAGTGTGCTTTGCCTTCACATCACCCCCAAACCTCTGGACACTGGACTGAGACGGCACCAGACTGAGACCCTCCTTTTCACTCAGCTTTTGTCTGGTTGTTTAATGTGCACCAGAGTTTTAGTGACAACTTTCACAAACAGCCCAAACTAACTGAACCCAACCAGAGTTCATTCAGTTTCCCTTACTGAATATGTGGCTGTTCCTTATGAGGACTTTTACTAAACATGGGTGAGGAAAAGGGAAGACTCATTTGCTTTCAGATATTAAACAGTACCAGGCTTTTATGCAATCCACCAGTGAAGCCCTGATCACTGAGGAACAGGAAACTATCAAAGGTGGCAAATTGCAGGTGTCTCAGAAACATTTCAATTTGCCTTCAGTCACAGGCTGTTCAAACCCGTCATTTCACCAGCTCCTCTTTCATTCAGCTTTACAGTTTGCCACACAGTGAAATGACACAGTGTCAACACGCAGTGGAGCAGACGGAGCATGTGAAGGTGTACACATTCAGTTCTGAAGGTTCTCACCCTGTGGTGCTGGCTGCTGCTGCTGCTGGTGCGGGAGGAGACGGGCGTCTTCCCTCGGCTCCTAAGTGGTCTCTCCACCACTGGAACTGGTTCAGGTTCAGGTTCAGGTTCTGCCACGGGCTCTGGTTCTGGTTCTGCTGTCACTTCTGACAAAAATACACTCTGGGTTAGTTTACATGCATTCCAGTGCAAATCCTTCACCTACATGTTTCTTCTCAAAGATACAGTCTCATAATGCAGACAGGTCCTGTCACTGCGTTTATGTTTGATGCAAAAAGTCCTCCATGTTTGTTCTTGAATAACAACTCAGACTTTTCCTGGTTAATGTGACTTACTGCACAGTTGCATTGATCTTTTAGCCAAAAATTGTTTTTTTCTAACAAATGAAGGCAATGGATTGTTAATTACTGTGAGTTACCCAAGTCTCTGCACGTAGGTTTTCACAGTGGACTCTTTGGAAAGTGGTTGTCAGTAACTGTGGTTCTATAGAATTGTCAAGTGAATTTAAAGCAAAATGTCAACGTCAAAAAAAATTAAATGTCAAGAAAAGAAACTAAATGTGATTTAGGCCCATTTCCACCGGCGCAAATAAACTACAATCAAAGTTCTGATTCTAATAGAGCAAATAAACAAGGCTATGCAAAGTGGAGTTTCATCAGGAGGGAGTTTTCTTCTCTATTTAAGTGCACCAACTCTGTGGTTGTGTCTGTGTGTACGTGCAGGAGCAGCATGATAATAAATCACACCAGAACATATGTTATGATGATATTTATGATGTTATGATGGTACTTATATCATCCTGCGCAAGAACAAGAAAAAATTCAGCTCTTTGTCAGCAAAATGTAAGACTCTGTAAAGGAAATTAACACTTTTAAGTCCTTAATTTTGGATCTTTAAATTGACTACTTGGAAGACCCCATGGATACCCTGAAAAAACTTTCTCATACAATACACCACTGTGGCAATACATAATATCATGTCTGTGCCCTGCAATAACATCAAGGACAAGTGACTCACCAGTAAACATCACATTTTATATCAAAGCACTTCAAAGTAAATGCACCAACAAAAATGAGTACATACTGTCCATCTTCTGTAAAAGGATGAACTACACATTCCAACATGTAACCCTTTAATGTACTGTGCTGGTGCAGATAGAATCGGTCTGAATGGTGAAACAGTGTTCTCACCGTCCTCCTTGTCACTGTACAGGTCTGACTCAGAGTTGCCGTTGTGGTTCACTTGGATCTCTGTGACGACCAGCTCAGTCAGCACCGGCTGAGCAGGACCGTCGTCCAACAGCTTCTGCAGCTTCTTCTCGTACAGTTTACGGGTGGAGGCTGGGAAGAGGAGCAGAGGGGAGATGTTTTGATTACAACTTCACAAGTAATTGATTCATTTAAATGTGAATATTTTCTGGTTTCTTTACTCCTCTCTGACAGTAAAGTGAATATCTTTGAGTTGTGGACAAAACAAGACATTTGAGGACGTCATCTTGGACTTTGGGAAACACTGATCTTTTTTTTTGCAGACCAAACAACTGAGAAAATTATCAACAATAAAATGATTGTTAGCTGCAGCTCTAGTGTGCAAGCAAGTCAACATTCAATGAAGTTCTGCTTTAACTTTATCCAGTGGAATTTCGACATTTACACACTGAGCAGCAACGAAGAAAGGAACAGTAAATATAGTGTTTTCTTTATTTATAGTCAGTCTTCATGGTTACTATTTACTGGGGATGGGCAATATGGATTTTTTTTTCAACCAATGATGATACATAATAATTTCACATTTTTGTATTTTAAAAAGAAGTTCATAGAACCTGTAGTTTCTGTACAGCTGAGGGCCAGGTATAGTGAGAAAAGATGGATGACTTAATATTTCAGAACTGTGACTGAACCAAATCTAGCTGACATCACTATGACAACAAAATAAAGAACATTTCTGATGTTTACAATGTGTTTTTAAAGTTCATTAATAAACTTAACAAATATATATATATATATATATATATATATATATATATATATATATATATATATATATATATATATATATATATATAAAGAACATTTTGTCTAAGACTTCAAATTAAATTCTTCTGCAATCTATCAAATCAGGTATTAGTATAGTCCAGTCGTTCCCAAACTGTGTGTGTGTGTGTGTGTGTGTGTGTGGGGGGGGGGGCACATAAAAAATACAAAACAAAGTTGAAAGAATGCGATCTATGTAGGGGATATAAACAAACATGAGTTTGCTGATTCTATCCTGCTAACTTTTATTTACTAAAATTCAACCTTTGAATCCTTTCTTTTTTTTAAAAAATCAGTTCCATCCCCAATTATTGTTAATAACTGATAAATTTGTTGGTTCAGGGGCACAAACGTTTTTCAGTTTTTGAAAAAGGGGCATGCCGGAAAAAGTTTGGGAGCCGCTGCTATAGTCAATATTTATTAGCCAATATAGGCCGATACTGATGTAGACTGTTTTTGCTGAACAGGCAAATATTGAGCGATATTTATCAGCAATAATTATAGTACATTTCTGTCATTTATCATTGTTGAAGCTTTAGTAATTTGACCTGTGTGTTGCACCTTGTCCACACTGGCCGCGCAGCAGCTGCAGACCTCAGTCTGTGTGTACTCTGCATCTGTCCTGCAGTCACAGCCCACTACACAACCATGTATACACTTAAAGAGAAACCAGTGCACACGTGCTGTTGTGTGGCCAGCGTGGACAGCTGCTTTATTATTGCTGGATGTGTGTCTGTTCTGTTAGAGGGGGGCTTTAAACTTGTCAGCTGTAGACAGGCTGTTCAGCTGTGTAACCCTACAGTCACCAATCCTGAAGGCAAAAGCAAAAAACAACCCCAAGGATGGAGAACACAGATAAGAACATATCCAACCCATTAAATAAGTCTGATATTTCAGCTACAGCAATGTAAACACAAGTGAGAGTATTTCTGTGGTTATATATTTAGTTTTTAGTGTTTTGTACATGGTGATATTAGAACTATTGTAAAATCCTAAACAGCAGCCCTGGCAGCAGACCTGTGGAAGCTCACTACTTGTATGGAAGGATGCCATAAAGTGACAACCAGAGCCAAAGAGGAAATACTTCTTTACAATAATAACAAACCTCAATAGCAGAGAGCCAGGCCGTTGTTTGATACAGGCCTTTATTACTATATGACTGATTTTCATTATTGCATACATTACACAGAGAAAAATACAAGAAAATGTGATAAAATAAGTATATCAGGCAGGAATTATACCATAATCCAACAGTCAGTGCTGTGGATGCCCTG
>JAJHUR010076306.1:0-17209 GCA_027495735.1 Lutjanus campechanus | reverse complement strand
AGTGGCTCCTGGTGCAGAGCGCTGAAAATATATTATAATTTATTAAATTGGTGTTTTCATAGGTGTCTGTTCTGTAGTGCTTGCTTATACAATAATTTTCGCCGCAGTAGATATGAAATGCGACATGAAAATCCCGAGTAAATGTGAATGTTTAATGAATCTGGTGACAGGAGCACACACAGCACACACACACACACACACACCGACAGTAACCAGTTAAATTGAAAACCAGAAGGGCTTCAACACCGGCTTCATTCAGTTTGCTTTTCAGTGACCTCGCGCTGATGTGTACACCGTGTAAAAATGACATCATGTTCACGATTACAGCGTACGAGTGGCCCTCATTAAAATATTGTATGCACTTGTTTGCAAAACATCACTCGGTCGCTGTCCATCTCCGTCCACTGACAGCATCAACAACTGGAATTGGCCCGCTCCCGTTCCCACTTCCGGTTCAAGCCGAATTTAGGACATTCCCTTTCCGGTTTGAATGTAGGCCTATTTGTTAATTTGTTTCGCCACTTGTAAATTTGTTTCGGCACTTGTAAAAGTGTTTCGCGACTTGTTAATTTGTTTTCCAAAATGTAAATTTGTTTCAGAACTTGTAAATGTGTTATGGTAATGTAATTTTGTTTTATGATATGTTAAAATGTTTTCCAAAATGTAAATTTGTCTCAAGCTTTGTTAAAGTGTTTCACGTTTTGTAATGTTGGTTTGCACCTCCCGGCCACCGTACCATGTCCCTCGTTTCCTCTGGACCTGATTTCCATGCCAACAACTAAATGTCCCTTGAGTAATTTGCTTTGACTGCTGTTTCTCTTACCAATGTCCTCACATGTTCGCATCTTGCACACATCTTTATTAATGGAGTTGCCCTGGAAAAAGACCTCTTCTTGCAGAACAGGGTATCACAAGACAGGTTTCCTCATACCTCTTAGGGATCACTGAGTTGATTTGATGCCAGGAAATGTACTCCACACTCCACAGTGTGTAATCAACAAAACCACACTTTGAGGGGAACCCAGCTGATGGGAGCATACACTGCCATTTTCTTTCTTTTGGCCTCAACCCACTGTGACAGTGAGGGAGGCAAGTCTTGTTGTTTTCCATTGGTGAGGCTGAATAAAAGCTCCTTTTGTAGAAGTGAAGCCTCGATGACACATGAGAAAAGATTTTCATTGTTAGAAAACACTAAAAAATGTAAAAAATGATTCTTTCAAGGAAATGCCATGAAGTTTAATTTAATTGTATAAGTAGCACTGCATAAAGACACAATCAAAAGCCTGGATAAATTTCAAAATACCATCCAGATATTGAATACTTCAGAGAGCTTGTACTGTTTCTCAAATGCTGCATTTCAAGCACAGAAAAATTAAACAGACAAAAAATTATCTTTTTTTTCTCTTATTCTGGTAAATTATTTGATATAAACAGCATTGCGGAATTAATACAGGAAACAAAGTTAAAAAGACACAACCTCAGGACAACCTCAGTAAAGCACATAAAGCACTGAAAAGCTGTACACACATTATCATCTAAGTGAAGGAATAAATAAAA
Organism: Lutjanus campechanus; assembly: GCA_027495735.1. Lineage (NCBI taxonomy): Eukaryota > Metazoa > Chordata > Actinopteri > Lutjaniformes > Lutjanidae > Lutjanus > Lutjanus campechanus. The sequence continues at coordinate 15,652 of JAJHUR010076306.1, read as the reverse complement.
ACTGAAAAAAAATGTGAGTCCCTCTAGAAGCCTACACTAAGAAAGAGCACCTTTATTGCATGTCCTCACTCAACGGCATGCTCAGTGTGTTTGTTTTTGCTTTCACAAACTCTTTTTAATGTCATGTTCAAAGAGAAATCCTCCTTTAAAGAAAAAAACGGAGTCAAAGTCTACAGAGCCGTCTTTGCAAAATGAAAGGTAATGCTTCAGAATACAGCAAATTACAGTGTAAATAGTTTGTTCTTACGGGGGACCAAATACATAGCGAATTCAATTCAGAGCCACAGGTCTGAACAAATGCTTTAAATTCTGCTTAATGTTCACATTTCAATATCTGTTTTGACTCTATTTCTGCTGACGACTGTGCTGTTTAATGTGAGAGTGAGATGGAAAAGCCACCACAGAAAAAACACTGCATGTTTCCGGACAAAAGGGGGTTCAGGAAAAATGAGAATGAAAAAGATGACATGCCAAATTTATGAATAGCTCTATAAACTTGAATGTGTTAAAATATATGTATTTGGCTCCTTAATAGTCTATGGTGTCATTTGAAAGGACTCTCCAGGCTTTTCTCTAACATTAGTTTTTATCATTAGATGGTTCCTACATTGAATCCCAAAATTACATTACTGTTCCCTGGCTTTGTATATCCTTTTAAAAGCATAAAAATAAATATTTTATAGTTATAGCCAGTAGGTGAGGAGAGGATGCAATTGCCCTTGTTAGCGAAATGACCAAAATGCATCCCTGTTGTTAACATAATACCTCATGCCCCAGTGTAATGTCAGGAAGATATGAAGGCATGAAAAAAATAGATTACTTCCGAGCCAACTGGCTATAGTTACACAGGAACACCCTTCCTCCAAGTTTTAGGCTGATGCTTTGTTCCCCAGCAACAACAATAGTGTACACTGTGTTTATAAGTGCTCCTTAAGCTTTTTAGTATTTTTGTAAACATATTGTCAAGATCTAGTAATTTCCTGCCTGAATAATTTTACTGCACTTTACTTAAACATAAAGCTGTACCCCATATTTGTCTTACAGTGTATACTGCATGTACTATATTGATACTCCTTATATTCCAAATAGCTCTAATTTGTAGGCTATAGTCTGAAGTGTTACGAAATTGAACACTGCATTTTGTGATGAAAATATATTCTTTTGTTCATGTGCTCTTTATATGTGTATTTTGAGGCAAACAACATGATTTGTGTTCCAGATCGGTATACTACAGGAAATAGGCCTACATTCTTTGCCATGTGGTCCACAATAATCTCACCAACAAATAGCCATGTCCCTCGCTCCTTCTGGATTAGATTTCCTTCCATGCAAATGTCCCGTTTTAAGGATTCCTCAGTCCTGTGCGGGTATGAATGAGAACCACCGTCTGTACAGGCAGCGCAACAGTGAGCAAAGTCATCAGCTGAACCTCCTCTGCTCTCTGGGAATAATCCCTGACTCTCACACATGATTCCTCGCTGACAGGGAGGATGATTACACTGATTAGTTCCTCCTCTCTGGATGAAGTTGGTGTTAATCATTCATCAGTCATATCAGCTGCCGCAGCAAAATCCCACAGCAGGCCTCGTTCAGGTCCATGAAACAGGCAGTGCCTCACCTCAGGCTGAAAATCCACACTGAACTTAACTTTGGATCCACTTTCAGGTAAAACTTCAATAACATGTATGACACATTCCTTCAAGTCCACGACTTAAGATGTACATAAAATACTGTGCAATACTGTTGGTCCACGTTAAAGGTCTCATATCGTTTAGTCTTAATGTTTTTGTTTGAATATAGTGAGGTAAAGCTGCTGTGCGGAGGCTTGGCACGTCACGTCACGTATGGCATACAACATCAGAATTCTTCATTTCCACAGGATCTCCTGTTCGATTGTTTTTGTGGTTAGAAAGATGGCTACCAGAAAGGGTGCAAAACAAACATCAAGCTTCATTCCACAGCCTGGCTCAGTCATACAGCACAACACAATCTGAAAACTGTTAACAATGCATAACAGCCAAATACACAGTAATGAAGCTTTTACAGGCATTATGTGAATATCAGCTTCAGTGTCCAGAATATTTACAACCAAATGTATTTAAAATACAGACTTTAATCATACCGAGTGCAATGACAGTGGTAGGTTTTTTTCTTATCTACAGTGGCAGCCTATTGTCAGTAGTGTTGAGAAAGTTACATGAAAAATGTGATCAGTTATTTTTTACATTACAATACATTACAAAATTGTCACTTAGTACAGCATTGACATATCTTTTAACAATCAGGCGTATCTTTCAACAAGGAGCCAGCCTACAGTTTGGAGGGAATGTAGGCTGTTTATGGACTCTCACCAGCTAGTTTAACTCCAGTGACTGCACGCTGCACTTTAGCAGCCGGTTTCACAAAGTTATCATCTGTTGTATAAGCCAGACTTAATTTTGCTCTTAGATTAGTCTAATACAGGTTAGACAGTTTCACACAAAATAAAGCCCCATTTTTTTTTTATCTAAAAAATGAGCCATTTTACCCCAAGCCTAACTCCGAGCTTAATGTAGATTTACTCCCTCGTGGCTGTATGCCCGTGCCAACCAGTAGCATACTACCATATGAAGGAATTTAAAAAGAGGTTCTCGCTATACAATATATTTTTACAGAGGACAGAGGACTGATAGAGAGCTGAACATTATGATGCCACAGTGAAATTGGCCTTTGACCTTCTGGATATAAAATGCCATCACCTCATCATTTTATCCTATTACATATTTGTGTGAAATTTTATCATAATTAGCATATGAATTCTTGAGGTCACAATGACCTTTGACCACCCCATCCTTGAGTCCAAATCTGAAAAAATTCCCTTGCAATATTCTTGACATATCCCCATGAGAATAGGAAGGACAGATATTCTGAAAACCTAATGCCTTCAGGCACAGCGGCTGGCAGCTGAGGGGTATGACAAGGATCTTCTGCTGTGCATTCTGCACTGGTCACAGTATTTACCACTACAGAACGTAAAACCACCTAGCTAAAATGTTGCCAGCTAATGTTAACAACTGTCTTCATAGCTAATGTTGCTAGCATTAGATCGCTACATTTCAGAGACTCAAACAGTGTTTTTAGAACAAACCTGGTAGCTGCAACTACAGTTCATTTTTTCTTTTTCTTTTTTTCAATATGGGGCCAATGTGTTATTGTACAGCTCTGGAAATGTAGAGACACAAGTAATTACTGTAGTTTTTCACCTATATTTCAGTTCAAGCAGTGGTTAACAACAATTGGCTGTGCTCAGCAAAGTGTCGGACACAATGGAGGTACTCTTGAAAATAGTTAAGGACTAGAAAGTTTTGTGCTATCGATGAGTTTTGACACTTGTCTCAGATCTGAGTATTAGTTAGATCTAAGCCATAGTCAAAGTCTGTCTTTGTGAAACCAGCCTCGCATCATTAGCATTAGCAATTAAGCTAATTAAAGGCAAAATCTGCCGCTTTTTATGTGTCTGTCCAATCAGTGTGGATGGTAAAAGTTGCCAATTGAAGCAATACATTTGTCAGTGCTATACTGAGAGAAAGCACTCCTGCTGCAAAATCTGTTGTCCTTCAAGCACCAGTGATGTCACAGTGATGTAGTTGGTGTTAAGGAAGAACTACAGGTTCGGCCGCCCTCGTAGCTCAGTTGGTGGAGCATGCGCCCCACGTGCTGAGGCTGAGTCCTCTGCAGCCTGCGGCTCTTTGTCACATATCAACCCCCCTCTCTCCCCCTTTCCTGTCTTCTCTTCAGCCGTCCTATCAAATAAAGGCATAAAAGGTCCAAAAAGGACTAGGTGCTTGCATCTCCACCTCTGGGTAGCCAAGGGATGTGCTAGATAACTATTTATGTCACCGAACACTATGTTCTGGCCATCAAAGTCATAGCTATAATCTTGGGTGGTGACACATGGCTAAATGGGCATAGGTGTCAGTCTCGCACGCAATGGTATGTGACGGTACTGCTGGCATGGCTCCCTGAGCAGAAACAACTCAGCTATCTTGGCCAATATAGCACATAGGCTGCATTTACCATCAACACTCATTGGACTTTGGTATGAAAAGTGGTGAATTTTCCCTATAAGTTAAATTGACCACATGTATGTTGCCTGAATTTACAGCATGTACATTTAAGACAATTTTGGTGTCACCAGAATTGTCACATTTGTTTTCTTTTCATCCAACCTCTGCATCAAGCACACCAATATAATATATCCCGCACCAGTTTCTCCACTGAATGCTACCATCTAACTTCCAGTAAGACAGCAAACAAACTGACCGTCTAATTGTCAAAGTACCAGAGCATTACGGAGTTTTATTTCTTTTGTCTGAAGGTACAATTTACTCATATTCCTAATATATGGGCTTGTAAATATACTGTGGCATACTGTATGTAAATAATGTCTACCATTTTAATGAGTTTCACTTTAGAGAGAGGATCATTTTCCTGAGTTTCAGACTCCACAGGATTTTATTATGAAAGAAGAGATGCAGGAAACAGAGACTGATCAAAGATGAAGTAATAATGTCGTGCAGCCACAGTGGCTCCATCTCCTCCAGTCCAGGTCTAATGAACAGCGCTTATGTGGAACAGTGCAGCTGCAGCAAATATCAAAGCAACCATACTTACCTACATCAAAAAAATCCACACGCCCACTCATAACTGACAGCTCTGCCACTATGACTTCACATTGAGTTTCAGTGTGACAGTCGCCCTAATTCATTTCCATGTCATCTTCCGCGCCCTGCCAGTCAAACGCTGGTGCAGTTAGTCGAGGGCGGCGTTTCCGCTTTGCTGCGGATCTCCTTGATGTCGTTGAGCGGCGAGTCACTGGTACCAATCTGGCATTTGAACACCTGCTTGTAGGCCTTCCTGAAGTTCTCTGACAGGAAGGCGTAGATGACTGGGTTGACGGACGAGTTGCTGTAGGCCAGGCAGTGGGCGGCCACCCGCAATACGAAGGAGGCCTGGTTCAGCGGGAAGGTCCCGAACTCCACCCACAGGTGAATGACGTGATGAGGGAGCCAAGAGAGGCAGAACACCACAACCACCACCAGGACCGTCTGAGCCGTCTGGGAGCCACAGAGTAGGAACAGAGGGGAGAATTAGAAGGGATGACAGTGACAACATTAATGCTGTTCTCAAGTTTAAGTCTTACTCAAAATAAAGGAATAAAGTCAGCTCCTGAGAGGTTAGTGCTTTGGAGAACTTTCCACTCTTTATTATTCTGCTGATGCTCTATTAGTCTTTATTCCCATTCCATCCGGTGCTACTTTGCCATGCCCATCGATGGACCAGAAATTTACCTTGCTACACTTGCATATAATGATTTCATTTTTCTGTTCATTTCACAGAATAATTCTGTGATTAATTTTTAATGTTTTAATGGGTGAAATGAGACCGTAAGGTAACAGATATGTTAGCATGGTTCTAGTAAGCTATGAGGGGTAGATTGATGAATCAATTTTGCCATTACATGACGGCTAAGTTAGGCCATTCCTACAAAATATTTGTACGTCTATTTACACTGAGCAACGGTAGCATTCATTTGGAATTGTCATAGTTTTGTGTTTTTGAAGCACACTTCCTGTTTTATTTTGGTATGTCCTCCCCTGTGGGTCTTTGTTGTCTTTACTTCCTCTCTTTGTCTGTTTTCCCACCTTATTTGATGTCTGATCGTTTTCAGCTGACGTCTGATTGTTTTCAGGTGTTCCTGATTACCTTCCTTGTGTATTTAGCCTCGAGTGTGTTCCCTCTTCAGTTGCTAGTTCATCTTTATTCCCACTGTGCTCCTTTGTGTTCTCTTGTACACATTCTTTGTGGTTTCATCCCTCAGTGTTTTCTTTGTTTCATGGACACTTGGATTTTCTTTGTTTGACTTTATTTTCCTGGACTCCCACCTGCCTTTATCTTGTGTCTGAGAAAAGCTCAGCCCCTCAATCCTTCTTCCCACACCGAAGCTTTACTGTCAAAAATTAACATCACTTATAATTGCTTCCATTCTTAGAAGCTTTATCTTTGGTAAATGTCTCATTTCTAATATTTTTTCTTTAAACAATCCAACAGCGTAGGCTTATGCATGCTCATCTTAATAAGAATTCATTATCACAGAGTTTGAGAGGTCGCACGCTATTTCTAAGTGAGACCAAGAAACTTTTTAAAAAGTTTTGTATAAGTTGGGATTTTAGTTAACATGTTCAAATCAAATATTGACAACCTCAGAGCAGAAAAGTTTTGGGGACCCCCTGTGATATTTGCTGCTACCCTAAGGGAGATCCAGACCCCAAGTTGGGAACCAATGCAGCCCCACTTTATTCACCAGCTGGTGACTAACCTGGTCTATCTGCCATGTGGCGCTGGGCAGATATTTGGGTTGAGTTTTTTCTTTTTTCTAAAGAAAACAGCAGCCTGTTGCAGCTGCACACAAGGGTATAATAACACGACATGACTTAAAATGTCACAGTTTGAGGTTTTAGTTGTTTCCTTTTTATTTCAATAATCTTGCCTTCCCTCTTGTCTTTGTTGCTTTACTTCCCATTGTTTTGTCCTTTTCCTGCCTTTTAGGATTATTTTCACCTGTCCCTGATTAGCTGCCCATGGTATTTAGTCAGTGTGCTTCCATCCTCTCTTTCATAGTTCGTCTTTGTCTAGTTGCATCAAGTATCATAGCTGTTTTCCCTTTGTTTCTCAGAGTTTTGGACTTTCTGCCCGCATTGAATTTTGGACTGTTTTCCAGCTGTGACCTGTGCCACTGTGTAAGCACTTTGTATTTTATCTTTGAGTTTATTAAATCATTTGGACTGTACCTGCTCTGCCTCTAGTCTGCAATTTGGGTCCATTCGCTTGATTTTTCCTGTTGACATTGTGTCAATAAAAATGTCCAAAAAAATGCTCAGTAGAGCTGTGGAATCCAGCAGACTTGGACCGAAACAGTAATAATTATCCCTGGAGGAGATCATGAAATCAATTGCCTGAGTCTGCCACTGTTGAATATTAGCTGTACTGCAATGCTTTCTTAAACCAATAGGCACAGTAAATCCATTTACATTCAATTTCATACTCAATCAGTCTTAAGAAACCATAAATTATATTCCATTAAACTGGCTGGCACCACATAAATCACAGATCCAGCCATAGCAATCCTGTAAATGTTTACATGGACCTCATATTTGAATTGCCTATAATGCAAATACTCATACTTTTGATTTATGCACATGTAAAGTACATACATGAAGAGGATGGGGCACACTTGTGGCTGGAAATAAAACAATGGAGAAATCGTTTTGTCTAATTCATAGATTCTGTAGATCTGTATCCGTAAGGCTTGTTGGGCCTGTATATATTTAACAATGACAAGGATGTCAAAAAAGAACAACAACAACCATGTGAAGTAAAGAGTTTATGTAAGATGTCACAGGCAGAATAAGACAATCTGAGATCATTCTGTTCTGCTGCTATAAACATTAACAGCAGGTCACATGTCCTCTCTTGCAGTTGGCATCTTGGACTTCTCATAAATGACATAATTTAACATAATGTCCTGAAAATGGTGACCAGATAAGTTTAAAATAAAAAATGTGATAACTTAATGTGACAGTTACAGCAAATCGATTTTATGGAGCGTCTCAGAGGAAAGCTGGTGGTGTTATTACTTCAGGCAGGACTATCAGTAACGCCAAAGGCTACAGCTGGAGAGTGTCGTCATAAAAACTAATTACATGCTGCCTGATCTGCTGAGCCCCTCCACTGCATTTCTAGGTAGCGGGTAGATTCACTCCTGAGCTAATTAGTTCCAATCACTGCAAATAAAAAAATACTGAGGAACCTTGACAGTAATTAGAAATGCAGCTTTATCTGTTGTTGTGTTCAAGGAAAGTTGGAAAAAATATATAAAACATGCCAAATCATTGCCCGCTTGAGCATGTATCAGAAGTGACAAAGCTGATTTAAGTATAAAGTTGAGAAGGGAATGCTACAGGAAGAATGATAAACACAGCGTAGTACAAAAATGAATGAATGCATTCAAATCCAGAAATTGTGAACGCACATACCGATATTTGACTGATAGAGGCTTTTGATGACCAATATTGAATTGATGCTGCCATAGTAACCAGAGTCTCCAATGACCAAGTGAAATCTAATATTGCTAATAGCCCCACTACATTTCCCCTTGAGGAGAATATAGAAAAAAAACACTTTTTTTTTTTTTTTACACAGTTTCACAATATGCTGCAACTACTTGTTCCAACACTTCACTGAGGTGAGATCACGACAATATTAAGCGAAATGTCCCAAGATGAAATCTTTTGTGGCTTCACTGTTCTATCAGGCTATCAGTGTTATTTTACACATCAGAATTACTGATGTGTAAAAAAAAAAGTTCCATTTTTGTGGCGTTGGATAATACTTTGTTGACACAACAGGGGTTCATAATGATGGAGCTGACAAAGGGTTGAGGATGTTATAATAGTTGTTGCACATGAAAGTACAAAAAGATGCCTCACATGTCCAACTTTATATTTTGGTTCAGTCTCTCATCAGCGTCATTTGTAACAGCAGTGAGCAGCTGTCGGCGAGAACGCTCTGATAACGCCGCTCCACGTTCCAGACACCTCGGATGTCGAACGTTTCTGACGTCCTCCCGGGGAAAAGTACAAGCGAACGTCACTCAAAGTCAGAGTTCGTACTTGTGATCCTTCTAACCAATTTTTCGAAGACGCAGCAAAGGCAGCACCCATGGAAGCCTAAAATAACACATACTGTCATATAATAAAATCTGTAAATTGATTCTCAAAATAATCATCAAGCTATGTACACATACACAACTCAAACTCTAATAAAAACTAAACAAAGTTTTGCCAACCTTTAATCTTTTATTGAGATCATTTACTTTTCTTCTTTAGACAAACTTCCAAAAACTGTTCACAGTAAGCTTTGAACCTGATTTCCCATTATTTAGGTACTTGAAAATTAAATGGTTGCAACTGAAAATTTGAAATGATTAACTATTATTCACTTTCATTTCAGTGATTTCACTCTTTTTTTTTTAAATATTCATTTTGGGGAGTTTCTAAAACTTAAAGGCACAAGTTTATCGAAACAAGAACAGTAAATAATCTCAACAAAACATTATTAGTTGGCAAAACTTTTATGAAGCTCAAAACTCACAAATCAACTGAGGTAAGCTGCCCTGAAAGTTTTTTTTGTTTTGTTTTTTTTGTTTTTTTTACCTTTTCATCTTCTACAGTGTGAAATAAAATGTATGATGACGCCTGCAGTGTTCCTGTAGCCTGCCTGAGCTTCCTTGAGCCTGGGGAGTAGGGAGCAGGGGGAAACAACTCGCTTTAACCATAGATCGTGTATTAAGTATTTATTATACTGTCTATAGCTCCAACTCACTATTTGGACTGCATTTTTGGAAGCACAATTGTTAAGTTTTGCTCTTTAAATTAGTTTAATTGAACACCCTATCATTATCCCACTATTTCATATTAATGTGGCTAGTTGACTGTTTGGTAACATATTCACATGAACAGCTTCATAAGCCCATTATGTCCAGAATTCAAATTCTCACAGTTGAGCAGAGTATTGATCAGATTTACAATAAACCTGTAATGAAACTGCACCTTATCATCATATCAGAGATAAATGTCACAGACGGGATCATATCATATCATATCATATCATATCATTTGATATGAAAGGTTAATTCTGGCCTGAGATATCAGCCCAACCATAATACACAAACACACACACATACACACAGACACAGTAGCAAGGGAGAGCTTCCCACAGTTTCAGTGGAACCGTATGTTAACTGTGCTTTGTTTGGATAGCCTCCATAACACATTCATCTCTTCACCTCCACCCCCTGAGAGCCATCAGTCAGGCTAATATAAACAGCAGCATCACCACAGGAAGAAAGAACTAATAAAATTCATGTCTCTCAGCCTGTCCTCCCCAGCCACACTGTCTCTACTTGTAACCCTGCTTTGTTTGAAAGCTGTTTGCTGGTCACTGAAATGCATGAAATAATTGAATAAAAGCTGTTGAGTCATGTTTCAGCGGAGTGTCACAGTTTAGTAATGTATTCCAGTGATGGATTCTAGACACAAGACATTTCCCCGTAAAGGAAAAGCACACAAAAAAACCAACATTAAAAGGCAAAAACGGTTATCGTGATGTGATGTGCTCTGCAATTCTGGTCTCATTTTGTCGTTTTACTAAATTTCTGCTATTTCCATGAATAACAGGCTACATGTAGATGTAAAAAATCTTGTTGAGATATTTACAATACAGCCACAATCAAAACTGTTGCAGAAAATACTTCTGACGTCAGTGACAGTCATCAGGTTGTCACATCAGTATGTCAGAATGAAAGTGGGTTTTTCTACAGTGTCTTCCACCAACTGTTGACAATCATATTGTAGACCTGCAGGGAGAAATCCATTAGGTATATTTCTTCAATTTGCTTGTTGTTTGTATCGACGGTGTTTCTGATAGCAGCTTCAATGCACCGGACTGTATTGTAGCCACAACACTGGTTGGATTTGGAGGTTAGTCCAATGTCAGATCATACACTTGGACACTAAAGGTCTGTGGGCCAATATGGACAGCACTACTATTATGCCAATGCTAGGAGCTGGGCGCTACAAGATAGCAGTTTGTTGCACTAATGCTCTTGTCACGTGCAGTGTTGTAGTCAACACCTCCTATACTGAGACCAGTCATGACCAAGACCAGAGTGTATTGAGACAAGACCAAGACCAAGGCAGGGCGAGGCCAAGTCAAGACCAAGTGCTGTCACGTCTCTTGCCAGTGGGCGATTTGAGAATGCCATCACTTATGACAGTAAAAGACAAAATGTATCCTGCTGGCATGAAAAGATTCTTAGGAGAAAAAAGGTCACTGACCAAAATGAACCATTTTAGCAATTTTGGGGACCCTTTTATTCCCTTACAGTCCTGGGGTCCACAAACGTAACATCTTCACTTCCCTCATGCATGTTCTGGGACTTTTAAGCATTATTACTGAGTGAATAACACTCAGTTCGGTTCATTAGCTATCCCCATTTCAGTTTACAGATGCTCTTAAATAATTTCAAGATGTCTTGTCCAAATATTAATTTTCTTAATTATCCATAACCATCTGTGTGCTCCGTCTGGATGCCCGACTGAGTCATATCATTGAGAGAAAACTCATGAACCTACAGTACTAATTATTGGCTTTTTAACCTCTGGTTCACCACCAAGAATCTTTCAAAAACATTATTGTTTGCCAAGTAGAATGAACTCAAACACTCTGGTATTCCCAAGAACATGAACCATGAGCCATCAATCAACAATAATTCAGGTTTTTTTTTTATTTGAACATGACATAAAACCAGAGGGGGGAAAGACATTCTTTTAAAGTGGGCTTATTACATGTTTGCACAAAGGATTTCTAGGAAGATTAAGGCAGATTTACTACTTTTCTTTTCTCTCATTTGACTTTTGGAGGCTGTCTGATTCCCACTGTTTGTGGCTGAGGGTGATAAAAAGTTTGTCTGGATATATTTCACAACAGCAGTGGGAGTAACCTTGCTCTTCCCAGCTGTCACTGAGATTATGTTTCACAGCCCTGGTGATGAGCCACCGAGGCCCGACTGAACCGCACAAACTATTGATTAAACACTTATTTGAACAAATTCCCTCCGCTTTCCTCCAAGGACACTGCGCCGCTCACAGCAATTTGTTTATTTGTCTAATTTGATTTGCATCTTTTGTTAAAAGCATGCCTTGTTTTTCTGACATATCCGCTAATGCTGTAAGACAGCACATAAAGGGAGCTTGAAAGCATGATACCGACCTAATAATTAATTGATAAGACTCTGATTCAGAGAAATACAGATTTTCCTTTGACATAACCGAGTCTAGGCTTGCAGTAACAGATATTGTGGGAGAAAATGTTACTCGCTGTCTTACTAAGAATTAAATGAAAGATCAATATCACTGTCATGTTTGTTGCCAAAAAAGCAGTTTCCCCATAAGCCACTATTATAAAAGAGACGTCTCAACTAAACTGTTGACAGGACACCTCGAACTGCAAACAAAGTCAATTATGACACTTTTCATTATGAATCTTTGGTTTTATATTTGTAAAACTTCCCTAGAGCTGAGAAAAGTGATTGAAAAATCTGCGACATCATCACAATGTAAAATCTATGGGCCGAGCAGGAACTGGTGGGCGGGGCTGGCGAGAGAAACACTACTACACATATTAAGTGGACCACATGCCGCAGAGGTAAACCCAGAAAATAGAAAACACTCTTTGGCAAGTAACTCTGATTGGCGCAAATTGGGGCAATCTTTGCATCTGGCAGTACAAAAAGTTGTTACCATTAGATCACCAGACAACCAGTGGAGACTTCAGCAAGTCACTGCTCCTGGCCAAGAAATAGTCCCTCCCATAACCATTTGTAAGACCACAACATCTTCTTTTTAGGCTTCGGTTTGTATGTGACGTCCACTATTATGTGTTTTAGAGGTGTTGTGGCAAGTTTTGTTTAACGCACTGCATTTATTTAGGCCCTGGCATGTTTATTCATCGCACTTTAGACCTTTTTAACCTCACATTAATGCACACGCTGGCCTGCCATCTGGAACAAGTGGGTTTTGTTCAAGGATGCTTCAACATGTGGACCTACTGTCCATGCCGAGCCACAGCCATCCCATTACCTCTGGACAAAATCAGGCTAGCTGTTTCCCACTGTTCCCAGTCTTTCAGCTAAGCTAAGCTAACCCGCTGCTGGCTATAAATATTTACCATACAGGCATGATAGCATATTGATCTCTTTGTCTAAGTATTGAAATAGCTGACACAGTTAAACACAGAATACCAAAAACGGACAGCCAGCTTAGCTTTTTACAGCATGTCAGTTAACAATAGTCTCACAGCAGTATAATATATATAATAATATAATAACTTTTTTTTTACGTTACTCGGTATGGAGCAAAGTTCAGTTATCCAAATCACTGTTGGCTAGGAAGAAAATGGTATCAGAACATTTTTAGTTTATTATCAAAATAGTTGCCATCAAAATGTTCTCATTCCGTGGCCAAGTTAGCACCAAGATGCAACATCACTTTCAAAATAAAGCTTGCATTTCAGGTGACATTTTGGTTAGTTTTAGACAATAAAGCTACATGTTTAGGGTCTTCTCTGTCTAGAATAAGAAAAAAAAAAGTAAAAGTTCTCAAAGATCTGAGGGCGTCATCTTGAGCTTGGCGAAACACTGATCAATATCATCATATAATCAACAACGATTAACCGATGAATCAAGAAATTTTTAACTGACTATGAAAATAATCATCAGCCGCAGCCCTTTATATCATGTTTGTCCATATAATTTAGAAAGTTGTGCTGACAGTCAAAAAAAGAAGTTAAAAAACAGAACATTAGTGTGGAACATGGAAACATTGACTAGGCCCACATTTCATGGTTCAAGTGCCGTAATATGGAGCTGCAGTTAGAGTGCAGAGGAGCTGAGTCATTATGGGACCTGTGAAAGGAGGAAAATGGGTTCTGCATGGCAGCACCTTCACTTTGATTAAATACCACGGAACCAGGTGATGACAGCTTTGGGGGATTACTTTTTTATTGCACTTCATTTCTGACCCTATACAAAGCACCCTATTGGTCTATAAGGGTTTAAAGTTGCTATATCTGATTCAATTTCCTGTTTAATCTTCTGTGCTATTTTGGATTTGTTAAATTACTTGCTTTTTTTTTCAGTGACTGTAAACAGGTTGTTGCTGTAAAAGAGTGTGAATACCAAACCAACCTGTTGACAATAAATGTTTAAATCTGGAAGAGGTCACTCAGTAGAGTGCAGATCCCTGCCAGGCACTAAATGGTGAAGCACCTGCTGCAATGCCATCACAACAGTCAAACCTGCAGAGATTTCGTCAACATTAACATGACCTCCACGTGCACTGTCCCTAGCTGAAACAAGATTAAAGTGAAGCAGTTGTTGATCACTTATGGCCCCTAGAGAGCAGAACATTATGATGTCACAGTGAAATTGACCTTTGACCTTTTGGATATAAAATGTCATTACCTCATCATTTTATCCTATTAGATATTTGTACATAATTTTGCCATAATTAGCATATTAAATCTTTAATTGTATGCAAAAATGAGTTTTGTGAGGTCACTGTGACCATGGCCTTTGACTACCAATATCTAATCAGTTGATCTTTGAGTCCAAGCGAACATTTCTGCCAAGTTTTCAAAGAAAGTCCCTCAAAATGTTCTTCAGATATCACATTTACAAGAATGGGATGACCTGGAAACACAAACCTCCAGCCACAAAAAAGCAGGCATAAAAGTCAAGGTGTTTCAAAAACTGTGAATCACAGAGGTCCTTCAGCATACAGTCATGAATGTGCATTAAAAAAAAGTAGACAGATTGGTCCAGTAGTATTTGAGATTTGCGGCAGACCAGTGTTGTTTTCGTTAACGATGACGATGACGAAATGATTTCGTTAACGCACCTTTTTTTCATGACTAAAACGAGACGGTGACGAGCTAAACATAACTCTTTGATGACGAAAATATGACGAGACGTATCTGTTGTTTTCGTTGACGAGACGAGACGAGATGAAAATGTTAGTGTGTTGGCTATAGGACTATCAAAATGCATGGCAATTCCTCCAACGGTGCGTGCAATCTGTGCCAAATGCTGAAAATATCAGCAGTGCATCTGCATCTTGTCCTTGTTTGGTCACGCCCACCACCAGGCATACACGGGCACAGTGCACACCGGGGCAGCCCAGTGTTGTGAACTTGGCGATTTTCTCGCTAAATCTGTCGACTTTCTTAATCCTCTTGGCGACTTTTTTGTCCGATGCAATTAGCAACAAATCTAGCTACTTTTTCTGGTGTTATATGAGACTTTTCGAGTGTTTTGAAGACTCTGCCTTGAAAGCACATATCGCTCTGCAGTTACTGTCCTCAACGTGCAGCGGGTGCTGCCGTGAGCCTCTCCCCCGTCCCAAAGCACTCACAGGCGGTCAGTCTCACAGTAGCCTCACGCAGCAGGTGTAGCTGCAGTCAGAGCAGAGAGGAGACTCACACCACTCCGCGTCCAGACTGCATCACGCATGATCCTGTCCTGGCTTACAGAGCGGGATGTAAATGTGAATGTGTCACACTAATATCGAATCTTATCAAAGGGTGTTTGTTTTCTTAAGTTTGGTTTGGTTTAGTTTCTAACCTTATGCTCCACTTAGGAGCCTACAACAAGTCACAGTAAAACATGAACATTTTGCCATAACTATAACATTTTTAAATTTTTTTGGTAAAGACTGTTTCATGAAATGAGATATTAACCCTCTGATGTGTATCAAATAACTTATTCCGCTCTCCTACAGCATCCATTACAATTACATGCAAATTGACAATTATGCAAATTAGGCAATGACATCATTTAGCGACTTCTAGCGACTTTTAGGACAGCCAATAGCTACTTTCCTTACTGAGGAGTTGGCAACACTGGCAGCCACACAGTTCATGGACCTTGGCGGCAATGCCAGCACACGGGCTTGATGGGTGGAAAAGATGTGATGATTTATGGGTGATTTATGGA
>JAJHUR010076305.1:0-23783 GCA_027495735.1 Lutjanus campechanus | reverse complement strand
TGTGCAGCTATCTCTTATAGGCCACCTTGGACAGAGACAGAGGGGAAGACGGAGAGAGACAGATAGAGAGAGAGGCTGGAGAGGAGCACAGCATGACATCCCATACTGCCTACATGAAGATAAAACTGTTATTATGAAAAGCTCATCATTCTTAGTGTAATTGACAACTAAGGACAACTAAGCCATCGGCCTCATGAACAGATTATTACTCACTGAGCGGCTGGACTGTGATCTGGACATTGCGTGACCTCTTGCTGCGGTCGATGAAGTCTCCCGTGGGCGTCTTCTCCCGCTCTGTCACACGGCAGATGTATTTCCCGGCATCTTCGGGACGTAGGCGCTGCAGCTTGAGCAGGTGCACGTTGGCGCTCTCTTTACGCACGGTCATGTGACCGGCTGCCTCACGGGCGACATAATCGGGGCCCAGGACAGGCACGGCACTGGGGCCCACCACGGCCACCGGTGAGCTGCTGAAGACCCACGACACCGAGAAGAAACGCTCCGGCACATTCTGGGCCTCGATGGTGCAGCGAAGCTCCAGCGGCTCACCGGCCGTGAAGGACCGTCGCTCCGTGCTCACCTGGATGCTGAAGTCCCGATCTGAGAAGAAAGATGTGGGAGGAAACAGAGGGAAAAATAAAGGTTAAAGCAGCTATTCTCAAACAGCGGGCTGTGGGCATTAGATGCCATCTGTGGAGGCAGTGGTATTGTTAAATAGAATAAAATTAAATTTTCTTTTGGTAAATTACAAAGCTAGTTATTTTTATGTCCAAACGTGCTCAAGAATTCACATAAATAAAAAAAAATCTAATTAAAATGCATAATTATGTTTGAATATCACCATGGCAATCATGACACATCATCAGGTAGAGAAATGTGTTTTGCCATTGTTGGCTAGCTAACATTTCCTTGAATGCAGTGACACAAAAATGATCAGTTTTTGAAAGAAAAAAGTGATGTGGGAGACAATCCTGTGGCAGTAAAAGCTCCAAAGCATGTGGTGAGGAAATGTGACCCTGAATACATGAAATTTGGATTCAAAATGGTGAGCAGTGATGCTGAGCTAGGCCTGGATGAGTTTTTTTTTTTTGTTGGTTTGTTTGTATGTTTGTTTTTGTCAGAGGGTAAGGGCCTTGAACATTGGGAGGAAGCTCGGAGTGGAAAAAGCTGCTCCTTTGCATCGAAAGGAGCCAGCTGAGGAGGAGGGGCTGGAAAAGCACTGCTGGGTTAAGGGACGTCTGCTTAACCTGCTGCCACCCCGACCCAATCTGGATAAGCAGAAGAAAATGGACGGATGGATGGATCAACAACTATCAGAACACCGTTGTGTTTAAACTGTGGAGGAGTAATTTCCCGACAAAGACCAGTGATACAACAAACTTATTTTATCGCAGTCCACAACATGTCGCCGGTCATGACACACATGATGGATAATTATCAACCATGATATATCAAAACTCGACCATCAAAACAGATTTTGCAGCTATATCACCCCAGCCTCTGCTGAGCCGAAAGCACAGTGTGTTGAATGTGGTGAGATCTTGTCATAGTTCAGTTTATTTATTTATTTTTTATTTGTCATGTAATGTTTGTTTTTTTTATTCGTTTATTTGGGAGGGTAATCCTTTGAAATTTGAAGGTGGTCCTTACATTACAAAAAGTTGAGAACCCCTGGGTTAAAGGAATGTTTGGTAGAATAATCAGAAATGTGATGGCTGCAAAAACTTAAAACTATTGGAAACACTCAGTGGTATAACTCTGTGATATATGAAACAAAAAAGAAAATCCTCCTTTTGAATGTTGCACATCATTGTGGCTTAGTAAGGTAAGAATTTTATCCACTTCCTTGTAAAAGTACAAAACCCTCGAATACGGCACTAGATTTTAAATAAAGCAGGAGAATGGAGAGAGCGTAGGTGTGGGAGAGAGCTCCTCAAGAAGGTGACATTTGTTATGTTCCAGAACAAATTTTCTCTGAAGTCTAAAACAAGACTGATGTCTAAATATGGCCTATATTTGAAATGCATGACACTGCAACGTTTTCTTGATATCCGCAGTCTGGGATGCTGAACATGCATGTTGAAAGAGAGAGACTGAGTGGGTGGCTGGTGGAGTTGGGGTCTGAGGTGATCAAGGATGGGTGGGGCGATTAAATAGCATCAGTTAATGCTGAATAGAGAGAGAGAATAGAAACTATAGAAGCTCGAGGTCACACAGTGCAACGTTCCGGCAAAACGCTGATCTTTCAGAGCGCTCTGCTCTGCTCTCCCCGTCTCTCCCCCTTGGTTTCACCTCTGCAATAAAAAACACATCTAATTAAAATTCTCTTCAGCAGTCTGAAACAGAGTCAGGCACTCATCTCCTCCTCCTCCTCCTCCTCCTCCTGCACGGTCTAAGACAGAACAGACAAAGTAAACACTGCAAGCGCTAGCCACATTAGTCTTGCTGGCTGCGCATGTGCAGCTGTGTTTGTACAGTATGTGCGCGTATGGCTGTGTGTTCAGTTTTATTTGCTGTATTAATTTCTAGATGATGAGCACAGTGTGTATCAGAGACGGCTGCTCTGCCTCTCAGTGAGGTGGTCCCCCCCGAGCTGTAATTACAAAGACTTTAAACAGACTTCCTGAGAAACACACTCATGTGGAAAAGTTCAAAGCCTGCCGGTGGTATAGAGCTTGTTATGCGGGGGAACCTTATGGTGGGAGGGAGAGAGGTATTGTTTACACATACAGTTTCTATATCACTGTAAATTGAATCGCATTAGACTGCATATCTCTCTTGGAATTGTATTTTCCACTATATTTGACATTTTGCAGACGGAATGATAACCCGATTTAGGGCTGGTTGATATATACATAATCAAATATCACAGTATTTTTGACCGTATACCTCAGTATCAATATTTATCAATATTGTGACAACTACTGTAGGGATGACTGTGGTGCTTTCACAAGATATTAACACAGTGCGTTTTCATCAATAATGTGAATATAATGACTAATTGGTTAAAGGCAAATAACAGAACAGCTAGAACATTTTGGTAAGTTGAGAAAATTACATAAATTTACTTCAATGCAGCCTGTAAATCAATGTTCCTGGTTACTAATTTCCCTGTAAATTAAACAGAAATTTTAATTTAGATTAATCAACTAGTCTAAAAGTATGAAGACACTCAGAGAACAGAAACTGTCTGAAAAACTGCTGTATTAAGAGCCATTTCTGGTTATCATATTCCAACCAAATCAGATTTTAAGTGTGAGGCACTTTGCGCAGTGCATTATGGAAATTGCAAATTATCCTACAAAACATGACAAACACTCGCTAAATGTGTCTTCTTTTCAGACACAGCAGGATCACAGAGTCTGCCTGTAAACAGTGTCAAATATGACAATGTACTATCAGCTGCCACACGGCGCGGCTAATGTTAGCCATGTCTGTCCTGGATGTGGTCACACTTTGGCACACATCCTCTTGACTGAAGCAGTTTATTCTGACACAGCCTACACAAAACCTTATTTTCATTTTCTAGATTAAAATACTGCCAAACTGGGCTTGTTTTGGGAGATGTCATCTGTCCCGCTTTGCTGATTACAACATTCAGGCCATCCGGGTATAAGCGCTGGAAGAGGGAGGCTGCAGCCCCTGCTAGTGGCGGCTGTGTAACATCTTAAGAGCAACAGTTATCTGGCTTTGTATGTGAATAAATCAAAAATAATCAAGGGTTAAATACCTGGGTTTCCCACCATTTGGTTAGACTAGCTCTGACTAGTCTGACAGGCATGAACTGATGAAGCTTCTTGGATAAGAGGCGAAACGTCTTCAGAAAAGGCTTTTTGAACAAGTCCAGTTGCTTTCGATTTAATCTTGCTTTGGCTTACAATGACCTGGACGAATGAGAACATTCACAGACAAGGGTCTATTTGTAGTTTTTTAATATTATTTTCAGTTTTCAGTCACAGTTTGGTTAGCTTTGGGCAACAAAACTCCTTGGTTTGATTAAGGGGAAGATCATGGTTTGCCATGAGGGTGTAAGTAGCCACACTGGCTATTTACATCATACGTACAAATAGCTTTGTTTGCTATGGACTACCTGGGTGATTGTTTCTGCCATGCTAAGGTACTGTATATACACCTGCATGTAAATAGTCACACTGACTATTCCACCCCAAGTGCAAATAGTATCTGCCTAAAAATACTTCAAATGACTAGTATTTCTGATGCTGACTAGTGAGATTAGCAATGTTAAATCAACTAATCAATCAACGAAACTTAAGTCAACTAATCACACACATGCCTATTTAGAACCAAGAAAACACTTATACCATATCATGATGTAACGACAGAAAAAATCTAACAGGGTATCTAATCTCATATCTAATTCCCAACAAAATAATCACGATCACAAACATGCATGTAAGAGAAAGGCCCACAGATGCTAAAAGAGCAGCAGTATTATGACATTTGATATGATTACTTATAAAGGAAGGGGAGCAAAGCTAAAAGGGTTGTGACCTGCTTTGACAAGTCTGTCACCACTCAGCCTGGAGCTCTATTAGGACCGTGTTTTACAGGAAGGGTTCATTTGAGGGGATGCAGAGACTCGGGATAGAAAACAGCCTCACAAGGTCCAGCATGTGTTAGTGTTTAGAGCTAATTAGAAGAAAAACACGAAATGATTACTAAGTGCAGGTAGCAGAAGGAGTAAGTGGGTGATGGAGAAAACCTGGGCAAGAAGGAAAAAAAATGCAGTGATGAGACATGACTGCAGAAAATGAGAGGTGATGTGAGAGCAAAGAGAGGAGGTGGGAGAAAAGAAAAAGATGGTAAAAACTGAGAGCGAAAGGTACATTAGGATTCTGTCCGTCGCTCCTCTCTCTGATGCTGGGGCTGTGGGTGATTAGCTAGTGATGGGGCTGTCTTGAGATCCACTCCATCTTTTATAATAGGAGCCTAATGGAGGAGCTGCTCCCTCCTCTTTCTAAATTTCGCTCTCCCTCCGCCTGTCAAATATGCACACGGACAGGTGCAACATCAAATACACAAGTTCAGCCTGAAGGTATGCAAGTCGCAGCGCTATAAGCAAGTACACAAGAAGAAATCAAAATGAACCCACACATATACTCAAGCTGGAGCGCTCACACCCAGAGCCACACACACAACTCTGCTGTATTCCCTTTGTCACGCAACAACACCTCCATCCATTATAGATTACAGAGAAGACAGAGAGTGACGAAGGGTGCCGCTGAGAGGGGAGCTCTTTGTGCCTTTTGTCTCCTCCCTGAAGTAGGAGGAACTCATCTGACAAACCTGCTTTACATCTGCGTTGCCGCTCCCCTTCTCATCCACGCAGCACTATCTGGGGCACCATCAAGTTGTATTGGTCCAGGGCGGTCTGATGCTTAATGGAGAAACGGCAAAACGACTCCACTTTGAAATGATTTACTGGCATGAGACACTCGCCACTGCGTGCTGCCTTGGTAATTGAGCTAATGTCAAAGCAGTTTATCACCCATCTCCGTGGCCCTTTCTTGGAAGCATACAAAGAGATTCTTTATGGATGTGGAATACAGCGCAGCGGGTGTGATGGGGTCGAGTCGGGTGGGAGGTTATAAGTACATGTGAGGAGTCGTAAAGCCGTCTTTGTTTCTGGTCCATCAGCACTAGGAGGATGACAGCTTATTAGATCATTATCATACAAGGCCTTTACTCCATCCGCTCTTTGTTTCTCCCACATACTTCCATCATGGACCTCTTGTTACTTTCTCGGCCCCATGCCTCCCTCCTCCTTCCTCTTCCTCCCTCGGTTATTAACTCCCTTCCTCCCTTCCATTAGACAATCTTCTCCTTCAGACGTGGCAACTGCACTAAACCAGCATGGTTTCTCCCACTAATGCACTCACGCACAAACTATAGTGGTGCAATTGTTGGCGAGGAAGTGATTGAAAAAAACATTTTTAGCCTCTGATCTCTGGGCCACCTGTTGCCGGGGAGATTGCGTATATGGAATCCACAAGGCCTCCCATGTCAAACGCCCACGCTCTTTGGAGCTGGTTAAATTATTCTTGGATGTGCTTGTAATGTTGCCCGTCAAACAGACACAAATACAAAAGTGGGGAGTCTGTGGAGGTTTAGTTAAGCCCTTTTTAGTAAGCTAATGAGCTTAGTGTGAGATACTGATCAGCAATCAGAGGAAGCCGGCCCACATGCTTCTGTGTGTGTGTCTGTCAAATGTACAGGGGGACCTAAGAGTAGACCAGCATCTTTACTAGGGCTGAGCATGTAATCGGCTAAAATGAGCATCTGGTACAAATAATGTATTTTCTTTACAAGTGTGACTATAATCAGAGTAAAATGCGTCAATATCCGTACTCGGATTGGTGGAGGGTAACTGGAAGTTGTTCATTATCACCGCCAGGCATATGTATGAGTGCATGATCAATGGACCTGGAGCTTGTCTGCAGCTAATCTCGCAAACTACTGGTCCAATCAGCCTAATTTTTATTGTGCACATTCAGGACCGTATGCTGAAGGACCTCTCTGATTCCTAATTTTTGAAAAGCCTTTTTTTATGTGACAGTTGTGGTCAGAAGCGTTGTGCTCTCGGGTCATCCCTTTCTTGTGAACATGATATCTCAAGAACACTTGAAGGGAATTTCTTTAAATTTGGTGCAAATGTCCACTTGGACTCAAAAATGGATGGATTGAATTTAAGTGTTCAAAGGCCAAAGTCACTGTGACCTCATGTACGTCCCATTCTCATGAACATCATATCTCAACGACGCCTTGAGGGAATTTCTTCAAACTTGACACAAATGACCAGTCGCCAAGACCCAATAATGAACTGATTATACTTTGGTGGTCAAAGGTCAAAGGTCACTATAACCTCACATCCATCCCACTGTCATGAAAGTGATATCTAAGGAGCACTTGGAGGGAATTTCCTCTAATCTGGTACCAACGTCCACATGGATGATGAATAACATTTAATAATAAAACTTTACACAAATTTTTAATAGGACACTATCAGCGCAAGAGTAACTACTTACATGTAACTATACAAATGTAATTCAATTAAAAAAAAAAAAAATCATAAATAAACTGTAATCTGCCACAATAATTGAGTAAACATACTTGGTTTCTAATCAACATGTTGGTGAATACAAAGGGTTTACAACCTAATATTCTTTTGGGTTGTACTTATTCTCGTGAAGGGCTCATTACATCAGTTAGACACAGTCTAAAAAAAACACGTTTAAAAACAATCGAAAGCACACTGTAGTTTTTATACAAAATTAAAATGCCTTTATTTTACATGGCAGAAATGAATTAGAAATGACCAACGTTCTGCAACCAACACAAGTCAGCGTCAGTAGTAACTCTGCAAAATGTCATGTAAAATACAGGCATTTTAATTTTGGACAAATCCTACAATATACCTTTGATTATTTTCAAAAGAGACTTGCAATTTGTTTGTTTTTTGAGACTGCGTTTTACCCGTACAATGAGCCCTTCACAAGATAAATAAGCACAGTATACCTGAAGTATCCAAAGACCCAGAAGCACTTCCACTCTATCGCCTTCATTCTTTTCAGTTTCCCTGGTGGAGATCTGCACTCTATCGACTGCTCTCCTCTAGTTTAAGCCTAAAATTAATATGGGTGTTCAGGAGTTGCTATATTTATTATTCATTAGAAAACTATTTACAGAACAGCCTCAGAATTGAGCTTCAGATCAATGTTTTTGATCACAAGAGTAAGAGAACTATTACATAAGTTTTTTTTTTATGAACTTCAATTAATAAACTTCAGTGAATCAATGAACACAACACAAGCAGTATTAGCTACCCAATGAGGATTTTCCTTCATCATGACTACAGATATTTAAACACTTTACTCTGATGATACTTGTACTTGTAATGTTAAGTACATTATCCTCACCAGATTCACATTTCAGCCGAGTACTCAGTGAACACATTTACACCTGGTATTAAAATGTATACGATATCCAGATGAGGAAAAATGCAAGTTAATTCAGGGTGAAATGTGATCAGATCTGCCTGACCACAATCTGTGTAACATATCTGGATACAGATCACATTTTAATACCAGGTGTGAAGAGGATGTTACGCTTGTGATCAGAAAACATTGATCTGAAGCTCAATTCGGAGTCTGTTCTGTAGCTTTCTGATAAATAAATCTGGCAACTTTTATTGAAAAAAAAAAAAGTTCTGTAGGCCTAGTAGTTCTCTTACTCTCATGATCAAAAACATTGATCTGAAGGTTGAACAGATACAGATGATGATGTACTCATTCATCTCTAATCTGTACCCTCTCCCCCGCCTCCCCGCCTCCTCCTTTTCCACAGAATCTCTTCCTTTTACTCACCAGTGGGCTGAATGCGGAGCTGAGTCTTGTCACTCTGCTTGCGGGTCATGGCAAACCAGCTGCCGTCTGTGTCCTGAATCCACTCGGCAGCCTGGCAGTATAGCAGGCCCTGGTCCACCGGCTGCAGCTTGTGAATGGTCAGCCTGTAGGCTGTGGCGCTGGTTTTATCCAGCCTGAGGTCCCCCGCCGCCATCCTCTGCCGGTACGGCCCCCCAGAGCGCAAAACAAAGTCCCTTGACAAGGTGACGAGCTCCTGAGGCGGGGCGGCCGCGTCCTCTGGGGACCGCAGGTACCAACCCACCGATAAGTGAGTGTGCTGCATTGTGGTCCGAGATACCTCGCAGGTGAGCTGTAGTGTGTCGCCTTCCACCTTGGACAGAGTCTGGGCTGGAGCTGTGACTGTCAACGAGTCAGCGATGACTGTAAAAATAAAGAAGAAGAGGGAAAATTAGCACTCAGTGTGAGGATATGTGAGGCTGTTTGAAATGTCAGTGCAGGTTAGAATTACTCATTTCAGAAAAGTGTTATCCTTAAACACCATATGAACTAGGGATAAGAACTAAAGAAGATACTCGTTTGGTTCTGTCAAAACACAACAACATTTTCAGTGACTTTGTAGCCTATAAAGTTTGCGCCTGTGTCAAATGACTGTGGAAACCGAGCATGTAGCCTCGCATAGTCACACACTTCCGCATCAAACTTTTAAATGGCAGAAAGGAAATGTAGTGTGTTGTGGTGCAGCTTTTAACCTGCAGATACAAATACAGCACAGAAAGATGCACTATCTGTAACAAGAAAGTGCCACACAACAGCAACACGAGTAACCTTTTCAAACATTTTAAACAACTCACCCTGAAAGTTATAAGTAGGCTGAACAAAAACAAAACAATAATTATTTATTTTATTATCATTTTATATAAGTATTTCTAAAATAGAGAAAATACAATTTTTTGCACTTATTTTTTTACACTTTTACTTGCTGTTTAACCCCATATTTGTGTTCGCATGTGGTCAGTGTTAATTTCTGAGAACCCGCACGTTCAAATGGACACAGAATACGCACGTCGGCCATGAAGCATTTAGAGTTAGCTGTTAGAAGCAAGAAGCAAATAACAAAAGCCAACAGAATGACTAGCATTATAGTCAAAATAAAGAAAATAGTGTTCAGTCATATTAGAATTGCTATCTTATATAAAAAACTGACATATTGATATTTTGATTCCTGCCTCTGTTGACTTTTTTTTCTCTCCCACTTCAGTCCTGTCATTAATAGTGACTCCCATCCATGGAAATCTCCCGGGAATCCGGTGTCCCGTTGGATTTCTAAATAATGTCTGCCTCTAGTGTCATATAATTTTTTTTCTTAAATGACCTATATTCTCAAATAGTCAAATAACCATTTAAGAAATGATCGGTATTGATATTGGTATCAGTACAAAATGGCACAACAAAACAAAACGGTATCATATTGTATTAAAAAATGTGGTATTGCCCATCCTTAACACAAACCCTCTACCTGTCTACAGGAAATACCAAGCAATCTTATTGTTGAATATGGAGGACTTGCCACAATAAAAAGCAGGCTTTTTTGTTTACTCCTGCTATTATGGAAGTGAAAATAAACAGGCATTCTGCTCCAAGCGGTTCAAAATCTGATTGAGTCCCCAGAGTGAGGAAAAGGTGTTAATGCAACCAAGCTTTTGTTGTGGGGTGACTGCCCTCTATTTCCTCCTCCATACATGACTTTCACATGTCATCGTGCACTTATGGCATTTTCTCAATCTCACACAGCCAGATGCCTTCAGAGACCCCTCCGGCACGTCTTTCAAACTGATTATAACAGCTCCGCGCTGGGCATCTTACAGCCAGCCGCACTCCCTCTAACGAAACCTTCGAACATTTTTTGATCACACATACTAAATTTACAAACAGCAAAGTTAAAATTGCTGTAATAAATTCATCCCAGCCTTTCTTTCTACAATGCAGCCGAGAACAGAAGACGGACTTCAAGCCAGATGGTTGAGAACGGAGGAGATGAGAGACAGGGACAGTGAAGTGCAGGGAAGCAACAGAGACATCAAGATGTGATAATTTAAGAAAGCAGGCTGTAAACACGCTGCACATCGACGGAAATAAACACGTATATCTTTTAAAAGGAGCTAAAGGAGTATTTTTGGACCATGTACCAGGGCGCCGCTGTATATCACTGTGTGCTGAAGAGAGAAAAAGAGAGACTCTTAGAAAGCACTGTACACAATATTCCAGAAACATCATGCATTAATAACAAGCAAAGAGAAGAAAGGTCGTAAGGTCGCAATAAAAAGAAAAAAGCAGTGTCAGCATCCAGTGGCACTGAGCATTCTTTAAAAAAATTATAATGATGCAACGATTAATCAGTTAGTTACAGTTAAATTGAGTCTCTGATTCCAGCTTCTTAAATGTGAATATTTAAGAATATGAATATGATTCTTTACTCCTCTATGACAGTAAACTGAATACCTTTGGGTTGTGGACAAAACAAAATATTTGTGTACCTCATCTTGTGCTTTGTGAAACACTTTTCAACATTTTTCATCACTTTCTGACATTTTATGGACCAAACAACATATCGATTGAGTAAATAATCAGTAAATTGATCATCAATAATAATACAAAATAATAGTTAGTTACAGCCCTAAAAAATTAAGACCCCAGAACCAATACCAGTACCAATAAGTAATACAGGTACCGTTAGAGGGCATGTATGTAGTAGGCGGAGTCACTGCGGTTACACCCATTGAGTGGCAAAAAGACGACTGAGTGGCTGAATAAATGGATTCAACAAGAAACCAGAGCATCTTTTGACAGAGAAGCAAATTGAACATAGGTAGCGTAAGTAACATATAGGGCTTTTCCACTGGCACTTTTGGCTCTGCTGAGTCAAACCGTGCCGTGTTGATTTACATTTCCATTACCACTTTGATCACACCGAGCTGCACCAATTCACACCTGAGAAGGACCTACTCTGGAGGGAGGCCAAAGCGTGCCCAACCCGCCTCCAAGCGGGCTGCGAGTGTTGTGATACTCAGTTCATGTGCGTGCAGGAGAGCAGAGAGAAAGATGTTTCTAAAAGTATCTGTGACTGCGTGTTCAGCTCTCAGTTCTTTAAAAACTCATCTCTGTGGTTTGAAGTTTAGTTTCACTCCTGTGTTGTTTTCAGTGAGCCGCTCACACACATCTCCCAGCTGAGAGGGCGTGTGGAGGAGGGGATGAATATATGGCCAATCGCCTGATAGGCTAATGGTGCACGATAGGAAAATTTGAACATATCACCCAACCCTTATGTTTGACCGGAGAGGTGTTGATACTACTTGGTGCTGAGTTTTTTCAGTTGAAACCTTAAAGCAGTGTTTTTCAAACTAGGGTTCAGGGTTGCAGGGGGTCTCCAGCAAAAGGAGGAAAGGAATAATTTAACTTTTATCACATTTTTTGGAAGTTGGAACAACAAGGGAAGAAACAGGGATGGACATCATGATGGATTGTAAATTATAGTGATCCTAGTATGATCCCAGTTTGATCCCAGCTCTCTCAGCTGTGTTTAGATGTGTGTGGCTCCTATCATTTAGGCAACACATGAGCTCATTGGTTGAGGCAAGCATGTGGATGGTGTAACCACACACACACAAACACATGTGTGTGCGCACATATGCACAGATACACCATGCCTGAGAAACAGAACGACACAATGGACAGCAGTCAACCATTTAAGCTAGGCTGGGATAAAATGAATAGAGCGAATAAATGCGGAGAGAAGCTTTCTTGCATTGCCATGTGGTGACTGTGAGCCCTTCTTAGAAGCCTGAAAATGGAAGCGCTTTGTGTGGGTTTACGCTAGTGGAGTGCTTTGTCAAGATGTTTGGCTATTCAGGCTCTTAAGGGATTGTCATTGTGAGGACTACAAATCAGCATGTTTGAGGTCCGTTCTTCTCCTCGAGTCACCTGCTATGAAGAAACATAGATGTAGGAGAAAAGCTTTACTCCAGGAAAAAAAAAAGAAAAGATGTATGGACATACTATATGTATGCACACACACATGTGTTTCTGTGTGTGTGTACTCATGTGTCTGCGGGTGAAAACATGAGTAAAATTGAGAGATATGGATTGCGAGAACAGATACACAGACACCACTAATGAAACAAACGGGGGGAACAAAGGCAGAGAGATCAGAGAAAAAAGATAGAGGAGGCGGAGAGAAAAAGCTTGACATCTGGTTACTGGAGTTTAACAAGACACTCAAAGAAAGAAACAACGATAAAACAGCAGTGGCAGGAAAAGAAAGGGAGTAATCAGGTGGGTCAGACACAGTGGCACTCTAATGAGATGCAGCACTCTGGAGATATATACAGTAAGTCCAGACAAAAATAAACAGTTCCCCGCGATAGCTTGAAAACACTGATGAGATCTGACTGAAATATGTCCTCTAATCCACTTCTCCATTACCCTGAGTGCTTGATAAACAGCCGAGCAGCAAGGGAGGCAAATGGTAGTCATGGGCAGCAACAGAACTATTCTGCTGATATATTTGTTTGTTGGTTTTATGATAAAATGACTAACATGGGGATCTCAGTAAGCCTGTATTAGTGTTCATATTCAGATGCTTTATTTATTACAGGTTTAGGCTGAGCAATCTGCTCCTCCAGCTTCAATATTCTCATTTGCAAGCTTTCGGTGGAATCATATTGCGATGATATGATCTTATGCCAGTGTCTAAATAAATGATTTGAGCAATTAAAAATAGATTGGTAAGTGAAGTGAAGTTGTAGAGACACAACGAGTTTTATTCTGATGTACTGTGTCAGTGGAATCAAGTTAATGAATCAGTTTGATCAGTTTTATACGCGATTTTGCACCAAACTGCCATGTTGTGATACGTATCCAGGGTGGGATTTGTTTTTGAAAATAAATAATGAACCGCAGTGGGCCAAGATAAAGCCTGTCAGGGTATCCTTTCAGCTGATGAGGTGACATTTATAGAATAATCATGAACTTAACTAAAACAATTTTGAAACTTGAACTGTAATATTGTCAAAATGTAATTCTTCAACTAGCAAGATATTTTTATTTTGCTTTTCCATTGGCACTTGTGGTTGACCTGAGTCAAATCGTGCTGCGCTGAATTATATTTTTTATTGTGCTGAGGACCATGGATGGACCATCACCGGAGTGGGGCCTAAGCTAACCCCCCTGAAGTTTAGCTTCTGTCCTGTGTCACTGTTTGTACTTTCAGGTATCAGTTTTATTTTTCTGTTTCATGTTTGTTTTCAGACGAACAGGAGTGATGTTAAGCTACTGCTGATGAAAACCCAACCCAAGGAGCAGTGGTGGCCTAAATGCTAGACAAATGAGCCTGTGACCAGAAGGTCACCGGTTCAAACCTTCTGACCAAGGTGCCCTTGAGTGGCTGGCAGATAAGACTGTGGTTTTACTAAGCAGCATCGCCTTCAGTGAACTCTCCCTGAATAAGTAAAGTTTAAAGCAAAAAAAAATCCTAATTTTGCTGCTTCACAATAAAAGCTTTTATATAACAAAATAATGTGTATAGAAAAGAGGTATTATTCTCATGCAGACATGGGAGATGCCATCATACACAACAAAATAAAAGGTTAAATTGTAATTTAACATGCCAGAATTAAATTAATCTCTAAATGCAACAGTACAATGTGCTGTCAACAAAAACATCAATAGGTTACAGTATATGCCTACTTATCAGACTAAGAAAACCGTCTGCATTGGCGACAGACTTCTTTTTTTCTGCTTTCCTGTGGAGGGCTCATTTGTAGTGTTTCACCCCCCCCTTTAAACCAATATCTCATTTTAGGTTTTTTATATGGTCATTGGTGAAGTACAATTCATCAATTTGGTCCTCATCAGAGATAAGACCGGAGCAGGGGGAATCCCCTCCATCAAACCACATCCAGTATATATCTATAACAGAAAACACACTTGGGTGTTCTGTCTGAGAAAGAACAGATCAAATAAAAGATCATTTTCATTACAGAAGCATTACAAAATGATTCTGCTCCCTAAAAGAACTGGTGTTGTCCTCTCATTCTGACTCTCCAGTCACTGAGTGAACGGCAGCCTTGCATAGACATACTGTTTCCACAACAACACACCTACGCTACAACCTGCCATTGCCATAGCAACCCTCCCACATGATGCTGAAGGCCTCTGAGAACAGCCGGTAGTTACTATAACAACCGCAACACCAACCCAGTTGTGAAACCGACTCCTGTACCCTCAGTGGAGCCAACAGTGTGAAAACAGCAAGCTGATTCTTCACGACCCGTTTATTTTTAAGAGGTATTTAACACTTTGACTTCATCTCAAGTTCCCTGGGCCAATCAGATCCCTTCAGACAGACATGTCTGGGCGACAGAACCAATCAGATAGCACCAGCCAATCTCAGCATTTCCAAGGGTCGGACCGAGGTTGTAAACACACCAAGATCCTCCAATAGCCCCACTGACCTCAATCTGGGAGGGATTAGGAACAGCATGAGATGGCATTCTCTGGCACACACACAAACACAAAAACACACTCACTTTCTTCACTTGTGAGGACCAAGTTATTCTTCCTTAACCATAACTGCTGTGGACCTAATTACAACCATAACAGTGTCCTTAAAGGACAAATTGCACATACATACAGTACGTCATGCTGCACTAAATACTCCCTGGCACACTAAATGTGCATCAATCTGCACTGAAAATAGTCTCTAATAGAAGCACTATTTTACCCCATCTGAGTAACATTTACAAAAAATGTCTTCAGTAGGAATGAATGGCCCAGATATGACGCACTTACAGTTTTAATCTTTTCATGAATGTATTGACAATAACATTCTGAATATGTTTTACAAGGTAAAATCACTGTATTTGCCAAATGAGTCTAGCTGAGAAATAAAGAAAAAAGAGTGATTTTGGCTTATATAGCAGCAGTTTTCTGATGAGGCTGTTTGACGGCAAGGTAAAGCTGTGAAAATATTCCAAATATAACACACACTTAAAGTGATAGATGTTTTTAGGTGGGCCTTTTTTTTAAGTGGCTAAAGTTCATTTTGTTGCTGACTCTGTCCACGGCAGTACAATGCTTAGCTTCTGTGCCGACCACCATCTACTGCAGGCAATACATTGACTATCAATAAGCAACTCATACAATCCCACTTCAAATAATCCAAGCTGTCACTTTAACACATTCACACATACTCGAACTGGGATGATTCTGTGTTAAAAGAAAGAGCAGCCACTTTGCTAAGCCGAAAGCTGTGCAGCTGCAACATCTTCCTAGTTTCCTTGCTAGTTCGTCTAAGTGTTGCCATCATGTTACCTAAGAGTAAACACAGACATTCAAATTTGTTCCTGATAGCAAATGGCAGATAATATTCATGTGTGTGGAGCTTTTAATAAATGCATTTAATTTCCCTTGCTAACCTCCCAAAAAAAAAAAAAAAACACTGCCTGCGAAAGTGTGCTGAGGTTGATGGGATTGCCTCCTTTCAGTGCATTTTTAAAATATTCAAAACATTTGGCACCATCATTCCAGCTTTGCAAAAAACTGTGCATGTATTGCACTGCAACTCAATGAGCCAGTCTTTATTATCATAAAATAAATAAACAATTTCAGGACTTTATGAAGGATTTAGGTAATTTTCCTCATTCGGATCACATTTGTGGGGACTGGAATGTCAAAGTACTAGCGATTAAAACATTTTTCACTGATGAATTGGGTAATCTTTTGCATTTTGAGATGGATTTTCTCATGTGTGTGGATGTGAAGAAAAACATGCATGTGTTATTCTGCTTTTTTGACTGACACAGAAGCTGTCAATCCTTTATAAATCTTTAAAACTACTCTCTTCCTGCCCTACCTCATCTGCAATTTTTGCTTTCATCTCCTTCCATTCCAGATCTTCCCTCACTCGCTGTGAAGTGAGCGACGGGTTGGTTCACTCAAGCTGGCCTTTTAAGTCCAGTCACACAGGGATAGAAGTGTGGGGGACACAAGGACACAAAAATGGAGGAAAAGAGATTTCACAAAGACGACACGAGGTGAAAAAGATGATAATTTATGGAGTTTGATCTGTACATTTTGCATGTGCTCAAACTTTTAACAACTCTCTGCAGTGGGTGCAATGGATATTGAAGTTGCAGAGGCAGAAAAGATCCCTTCCAGAAAAGAAGAAACCAGAAGAAATCAAACAGCGGTGTTTGTTCGTGCTCTTTGCTGTGGTCTCATGGAAGATGATGACAACAGGAGGAAATGGAGAGATTCAAGCTGCCCTCTGGATGTTACCACTGCTACAAAAGTAAGCACACACTATTTCCTGTAAACAACACTAACAAACATGTATACACCCACACAGGCATGCATACTGTGACAGTATGGATTTTTTTCTTACTGTGGTGAAAAATAAATGTATTCCCACAGGATGGTGGCATTTTATTAGACTTTACTGAAGAATATTGTCATAAGAGTAGCGTAACTCCATTAAGGAATAGGGCAGTGTGTAATATGTGTGCAGCAAGCGAGTAGCAGACAAGCCCTGCTGGCAAAGCAGACAGCTATACATAACTGTAAGTTGTCAGTCTGGCAATAAATGTAAATTGTATATCACAGTGTGACAGTTAATAAACACTGCAGCTTCTCAAGACCAAGAAAAGTTGTCTGTTGTCGCCCAACTGCCGCAAAAGTGAAGCCCAAAAACAAGCTGCACAGAACAGACTAAAATTAAGCTAATGCTAACGCTATCGTTGTACCTTTACAATGTTTGTTCCGGCGTACTCGTAAAATAAACACAGACACAGAATGTCTTCTATCATAATTTTTTCATAATTCCACGATGCCTCAAGTTGAGTGTCGACCAATCAAAGCCTTTGCTCCTGACTTGTCAACCAATTAGAGGCTGTTTTCCTGATCAGTGTGTGTGAAACAATGCAATAATATGCGGTAATGCAGGCATTTACATACCCCTACGTGGGGGCCTATTTCAGGGTTCAGTGAGCGATTGAGGTTGATTGTTGAGTCTCATTCCCAGGTGGTTAAGTAGGTTGGTAAGACAGTTGTTTTTTGAGTCTCGTCCACAAAGTTTCACGTCACAGGCTAGATTTTCTAAAGCCTGAAATCATAACCAAGAAGAGGAGCAGAAGTCATGTTTTCTCCACTCCACTGCTTGAATTACATTATGCTGAAAGATTATTATGGAAATTCTGACCAGTGACACCAAAATTAAACTGCCCCACTGACCCGTGTTTAACATGTTAAATGCAAATGTAAAGGCAGCAAGTATCTGGCTCTGCTTTTTATTTCACTGAGTGTGGTAGCTTAATGTTTGGAAATGTCAAATGTCTTTTGCCACTGGCTGCTGGCCAGTCAGGATGGAGTAGATATCAAAGGTGTGTAACAAGGGTAATCTCCATGATGGAGCTGTTCTCTGACACACATTTGAACTCATTTATGCCTGCTGGCAAATAGTAGATCGAACTCTATGATGAGGCAGTCAACAGAAATTCCTATGAGAGCTGGTGGGCTGACCCTACTAGCTCTACACTACACTACATGGCCAAAAGTATGTGAGCACCTGAACACAGCACATGGACACACTGTAAGTGATTGTTACACTTCTTATTCTGCTCTGCTGGGAAGGAATTTCACATGATTTTGGAAACTGGCTGCAGGGATTTGTACCACTTCAGCTACAGAAGCATTAGTGAGGTCAGGTACCGGAGTTGGGCGATAAAGCCAGGCTTACAGTTGGTGTTAGAATTCATCCCAAAGGTCTTTGACGGGGCTGAGTTTAGGGCTCTGTGCAGGCCAGTCAGGTTCCTCCACACCAAAGCCGAAAACCATAAGGCTGTGCTCAGCACAGAGATCTGCAAGCCCACAGGGCCCCACAGGGCCCCAACATGCTGAGTCGATTAGGGCTGGGCTGTGACTCTGGCTCATTTAACTTCCCTCCTTTCACCGTGCCACAGGCTATGGCCAGAGCACACTGTACGAGATATTCTGAGGTAGTTTTAATTTGATTACCACTACAAACAATGAGGGTCATGAGCAGTGCAAAGAACAAAGATGTGAATCCTTATTTACTTATTTGCTGTGAGATCACGTTGCTTGGTTATATTCTCTACTGCATGCTTATGCTTCTCTGAATGAACAGTCAGTATTAATATTTGTGGGCATAATTGTCATAGTAGTTAAATTAACCACTTGGTAGCGTGTGTGTGTGTGTTTTGTTATGTGCATCCATCAGAGAGAGGTGCATCAAAGAGAAATTAAAGGATATTGGTGTTGGTCTCAGGCCAGGATGGGCTTGAGCTGAAAACTTGCAGCCTTTGTCAGACAGGAGCTTGAGCTCAGACCAACTGCCTTCCTTAAAAAAAAAGACAAAAACAACAAAAAACGAAGCCCTGTCATTCAGTTAAATGGAGCCAGTCCAGGAATGGCATTTCTGTGTGTATTTGCACATATTCCTGACTTGAACAGTATATTTGTACAGTTTATCTCGCACTACACAGATAAAATCGTTGCCAATTTTCTGGATAAGGCTGGACAATACAGCTTATAAATATCAATATTTTTAGGCTATTCTGTGATATAAAGATATATATCTATACCATACCATAGATTCTCAAACAAAACAAACAATGATGGTCTTATAGTATTCGATGTATTGTTGGAGATTAAACTACCCGACAGTATATAGTTGATAGTGGGTAAAGGCAAATAATGAAATGTTATAACAACCTGGTTCATTGTAATACAGCCTTTAAAAACCAGGAAAAGACAACACTTATGCAATATTACGAAATAACGATATCCAAAGTCGAAAACAATAAGTAGCGGTGTTTCCAAATTATCCAAAAATTCCAATACTGGAATTTCTATTTTCAATACAATACCTTGAAAAATACTTTCAATTTTTCAGTGCCACAGGGGAAAAATTGACTCGCATTGAGGGCGTAAAATTTTAGATTTTTATTAAAAAATAGGAATAACATGACAACAAATATTCAACCGCAACAGTTCAGACAGGTGATAAGAAGAAGATCCACTGTGAGAAAGTGAGAGACTATGTGGGCACTGCAGCAGTGAGTGTCAATTCACTGTCAGAGAGAAGAAAGAGGGAGAAATTATATCTGCTACCACAGTATTGATACTGCAAAGAATGAGTATTGAAAGCATTTCAAATATTCACTATTGGTATTAATCAATATTTGGATATTTTTGACTAATAATAATCTAGTCTTATTATCACAATAGATACAACACCGACATATTGCCCAGCCCTATGTCTAGGATTGCACAATCATGTCTGTTAATATTACAAACCAGCATTATGGAGTCTTAAAAACCTTTAAACACATTTCTCTGTTACTCCAACTGGATTAAAGAACATGCTCCCACCAACGGGTCGTCATGGACACCGGGTGTCCACTAGGGATGAGCGTGATTAGTCGTCCAGTCGATCAAATGTCACCACCAGAAATACTAGTTGGTTAAACAATTTTTTAATATTTTATTAATGTACAACGGTGGTTAAATGTCGCCTCTAAGATGTTACACAGCCGCCTGCTACTTGCCGGGGCTGCAGCCTCGTCAGACAAAAGCCCCCCCGCTGCCTGCGCTAATGCTCGTATGGCCTGGATGTTATAATCAGCAAAGTGGAACAGATGAGAGCTTGTAAACAGTGAGGCTTGTTAGTATTTTGATCTAGAAAATGAAAATAAAGTTGTATGTAGGCTGTGTCAGAATAAACTGACATATACCCACTCCCACACATATACCCACAATGTGTAACTACATTCAGCACGGGCATGTGGATGTTAACCTGCGAGGACAGCAGGCTGCTGACGCTAACACTGCTAACATTAGCCACACTGTGTGGCAGCTAATATTAATGGTGTGATCCCGCTCGGTCTGAAAAGTTAACGCATTTAGTGAGTTGTTATGTTTTGTAGAGGTACAATATTCATGATGCACAGCGCAAAGTGCCTCACGTCAGTGCCTTTTATTATACAATTTGGCGATCGAAGAATGTTATTAATTCCTCAAATGGCTCTTAGTGCACGTGGTACTTTTTCGGCCAATGTTTAACCTCATTAATTAATAAATGGTGCTCTATTTTAGCTGTTTTCTGAGTGTTTTATTTATTTATTTATTTATTTTATTTATTTATTTTATTACTTTTAGACCAGTCAACTAGTCTAAATTAAAATTTCCATTTAATCGACAGAGAAATTAGTTGCCAGAAACATCCTTGGTGTCCACATACTTTTAGCCACTTAGTCTGACATTCACAATAATAGTGCGTAACACTGCAAATGCTCAGCCACGGCTAAAGTGGTTACCGCTTTTCGGTGTGTAATGGCCTTAAGTGTCTGTGTTTGTGTGTGTGTTGCAAAGCAAATGGCCATTTGGCAAAGCCGGTAGGGTAATTATTGTTAATTACTCTGTGAAACTGAGAGCACTGCTGAGAGGGAAACAGAGCGAGTGGGCGATCTTCAGCTCTGCTTCATGTGAGTCCAGCCTCATCGCTAAGCAGACGTCACTTGCTGACCCAGGATGCCTACAACACATGCGGGCATATCGGGTCAGGAAGTAATAGAGAGAGAGATAAATACAGAAACTGTGCCCACACCTGTCTTTCTCATACTTATTATCCATTATCCTGCCCATTCACATCCTCCACTCCTTTGTTCTTCTCTGTGAGAGCTGTTGATGAGTCAGAATGAGGGATGAAGTGGTTCAACTGGGAAACTGGGTGAGAGGAGAGAGGAGGGTAAAGTAGGAGGAAACAGAGAAAAGTGAGGATGAAGACAAAGAGGAAAAGGAAGAAACAAGCAAAGATGAAGAACAAAGAGGCTGTGTTCTCATCCCACGACCCATGACACCACACACCAACCCCTCTGCAGGAAGTGCAGAAAACTACTGCAGATGGATGATTATTATTCTGTTTGTAGCCTATATATAGATAGTGTACTTGTCATTCTTACTTCAGTACATACACGGTAACAGAAATCTTGCTGAGCAACACACAGAGTGAACACTTTCTCAGGAGATTGGAGAATGAAGCAGGTCTTCAAACAAAACACTGAGAGCAACCAGTAAAGCAAACTGTGACAAACTGAGGTCTACACACCATCCCCAAGAGCGTGTACTGATCATAAGGACAGGATACAACGGAGCAGAAGAAGAAAAAAAAAAAGGCAGAGTAAGGATCACGCCTCGCAGCCAGAGAAAAAAAGACATGTGGGATCTCTCTTTAACAGAGAAGAAAGGGGGTGAGACCAAAGTTGAAGGCTTTGCATTGTGGGATCTGGGTCCACAGCAGGGGGTCCATCCATAATACAACAGACGCACATGATCAAATGAGCCCGGCACCTTATTGGGTCTAAAGATACAGAGCACCACAACTTCGTCTTTCCGTTTCTGTGTCTTCACATAATTTATGTGTTATGTAATACAGGAAGAAAAGATTTTATACATTGTACGGACCCGTGAAATTATGTATTCATTAAGTTCTGTTCATTAAGTTAAATCCAGACCAAACCTTATTGTTCTCAAGCACGTGTAAGTAAATTTAAAACCTTAGACCTTATTATTGTCTTATTATTATCAATTTATTTATTTATTAAATAATTATTTTTTAATGTCTATTTTTATTCTTCACTTTTTTCAACGCTATTATTTTATTTGTTTATTTTATAAACATACTAAAGTATTATTATTACTACATATCATTTTAAAACATATTTTTTATCTTTATTTTTTCTTTCACTTCTTTTATCTTAATTTGTTAATTTTATTGTTCTCAAGCAGCTAAACTAAATTTGAAACCTAAGACCTGATTATTATTATAAATATTTATTTATTTATTTATGTTTATTCTTTAACTTTTATCTCATTTTTTAAAAAATGTATTTCTACAGAGATTTATATCTTATTTTGCTCCTTCAATTGTGTTGCTTTATTGTGTGTTTTAAAATGCGTGTTTTAAAGGACCAGTGTCTGGGATTTAGTGGCATCTAGTGGAGAACTTGTAGACTGCAAAGACCTTGCCTCAACCTCCCCTCCCGAGCGTGTAGGAGAACCTACGGTGGCCATGAAGCCCATGCAAAATGTGAAATTGCCTATCTAAAACCAGCGCTTGGTTTGTCCATGCTGGGCCAGTTTAGAAACATGTTTTATAATTAAACTACCTTGCTTTGCCTAATTTCTAAATGTTGTGTTTGTTGTTCTTCTCCTCTTTAATCTTTCTTTGTATCAACAATGTACAATACCCAGGTAGGTTATGTTTTCATTTACTCAAATGTTGTGTTGCTCTGATGGAAGCTCTGCCCACTGTGGTTAGAAAATCTTCCAGTAGTAGAAATTGTAGAGAAAAAAAGCAGAGGAACATGAGCTCAGCACAAAAGTATGCTACAAAACTAACTATTACTAACTAACTATCAACGATTACTACTGTTTCTGTACTTTCAGAATGGTCATCAAGAATTAACTATTTGTTAAACCCCAGGAAACTTTCTCAGTTTCCGTGGCTAAACCCTGGCCCCTCTTAGTTACTGTTACCGTCTGGCACATACAGTATGCAGTGAATTGTCAACTTTTCAATTCCAAAATTCAATAAAAAGGTGGACAAAGCTGCTAACGCTTGTTAACATAGGGAGAAAGCTAATTAACTGGATACAGTAACAATTTCACCTTAGAATTTATCATATCTACAAAGTAACCCGAGACTTGTGAATCTCTTGTGCATGCTCACTCAGATTCAGCACTTTTGACGTATTATTTTTCTTATTTATGGCACAAGACTACTTGGGAAGGAAAAGATCATGGTTTACAATTAAATTAAACTCTTTCACAACATTAGAAACGTCTTTCTGGCAATCACAAGGACGCATTGTTGAGGCAAAAACACTACGGGGACTAGTACAAATCTCAGGTTGCCTTCCAGACACAACCCTTAAAACAGAAAAGATAAACACAGTGTTTAATCTTTTCCCCCTTTTACTTTTGCTCTTGTGTTTTTGGTTTTGGAAAAACAAAGAGGGACACCATTCATTTTAAATGCTGTGTATTGCTATTACAGGCGTTAGTCGTGCCTGATGGCTGCTAAGCTACGATTGCTAAACCCTTCCTCTGAAAAGCAATTGTCCAAACTACTTTATCGATTTTTAATTCATTTTTCATCCATTTATAATATTCTAAATAAATACAAATCATTACAATAGTTTTATGAGAAAAAATAACAGTGAAGTTATCACACAAAAATACAACTGTTTTTTTTACCACAACTTCTTAATTGTAGCCCATCTGGCAAAGTTTGGATGGTAGGAGTATTGATTATGCCTTGGGATG
>JAJHUR010076304.1:0-21910 GCA_027495735.1 Lutjanus campechanus | reverse complement strand
TTTTTTTTTTTTTTTTCAAACAGCATTGTATGTACCAAAGTACTTCAAGTTTAACCTACTGTACGGGTGCACTGACACAGATTACTTGCATTTTGTGTATAAATGTTATAAATGTAGGACTGATCAGGACACTGATTTGAGTTTCACCAGCAAACCAATAGTTTTTAGGAAGAGCTGATTGAACGGATGAGTGATAATCATTAGCCACATGCTCATTAATTGTGGCTAATCAGAGACAGAATTGCAAGTTTCATCTAGAGCTTTCTAAGCAGTGACAAGAGCTGGTGGATTTAAGGCTTATCAGGCTCTGTGACCTTAAGACAAAATGACTAGCTTCCTGCTGAGAGTAACATACACATTGCTATTAAATCTATCCCTTGCACTCACTAAGATTGACTAACGATGCACCAGGTAGTCTCTGAAGAGGTTTCAGCTCTATCGGGAGTCAGTCTGTGATGAGAAGTTTGACTTTTCTTGGAGAGCTGATTGAAGCAGGCGCAGATCAACCTCACTTCCAGCTGTATTCCTCGTGCTGCGGCTGCTGTTGCTGTGGGGGGTTTGTCTTTCCAGTCAAGATGCAATTTAGCTGCCCTCGGCCAGCGCCAGGGCCTCCGTCTCTTAATAACTGCCACTGTTATGAAGTGTTGACAACTAATATCAAGGGATAATTCAGCCAGCATGCCTGGACCCCCCTCTGCTTTATTAAGAACCTGAATGCTTTCAATTTCCACCAGCGTGCAGCTTGATTGTGTTTTATTCTCTCTTCCTCTCTGGCTCTCTCAATTTTCATTTCATCTTTTTACCTCTTTGATACTATATCTTTCTTTTTTCATTTCCACTCTTTTCTTCCTTTGTTTTCTCCCACTTTTACCCTCTTCATTTTCTAGGGTTTTTTGTAGCCCCATGTCTCCTTTGATAGTTTTTTCTCCATTTTTTCATTTCATTTTCCGTCTATTTGTCTCTCTTGCCCTTCCTCTGTGTAATTTTCTCCTTTCTCCTCAGCATCAGGAGGAGCAGAGAGTGGTAGCAGCGGCGAGAAGAGCCCCACCGGCGGCTCGTCGGCGTCATCAAAGCGAGCTCGTACGGCGTACACCAGCGCCCAGCTGGTTGAGTTGGAGAAGGAGTTCCACTTCAACCGGTACCTGTGCCGGCCACGGCGTGTGGAGATGGCCAACCTGCTCAACCTGTCCGAACGCCAGATCAAGATCTGGTTCCAGAACCGACGCATGAAGTACAAAAAGGACCAGAAGTCCAAGGGCTTGAGCTCTAGCTCTGGAGGGCCCTCGCCGACTGGCTCCCCGCCCCTGACCATGCAGTCCTCTGCCAGCTTCCTCAACTCGATGCACCCCATGGGAGGGGGAGGAGGAGGGGCAGGTTACGACGTCCCATCTCCGCCATCCTTCAGCAAGCCCCACCAGGGAGTGTCTTACTCCATGTCCACTGCCTACTCTAATGTCCCAATGAAGGGCTGTCCCCCCCAGCAGAAGTATGGCGCCCCAGACCCGGACTACGGTGAACCACACCCCCACCACAGCCTAGTGCAGGCCAACAGCGCCGGCTATGGGACTCCCACCAACATGCAAGCCAGTCCAGTCTACGTGGGGGGCGGCAGCTATGTGGAACCCATGGCTGGCTCGGGGCCCTCCATGTATGGGCTAAACCACCTCGGCCCCACGCCGCCCCACCACCAAACAATGGACTACAACGGCGCTGGGCCCATGTCGACCCCCAACCAGCACCATGTGGGCGGAGGGGGCCCCCCGGGTCCCTGTGACCCACCCACGCACCCCACGTACACCGAGCTGTCGGCGCACCACACCTCGACTCAGGGCAGAATCCAGGAAGCACCCAAGCTCACCCATCTGTAGCAGGTTTGGAACAAAATGACAACGTAGGAAATAGTGAAGACGACACAGAACAAGTAACACGACGCGACTCACTAACAGACTAACTAACACGTGGGGACTCTACTGCTGCAACGGGACGCAAGAGACACAGATCAAGACAGAGACAGGGGCCGTCCAGTGGTTTGTCCTGTGCTCTACAGCCACAGCGGGGAACAATCAGTGTTTGGTGTTTTTCAGCCCCACCCTGTTTCCACTGCCCTCATCTGCAGCTCCATCAGGTCTGATTAGGGCGAGAGCTTTCACTGTTACCTTCAAAGTGCAGTTAATTTCATTTAAAAGAGGCGAAGGAGGCTGTGCCCATTATCAAGTAGCAGCGATGGACCTAAACCATTCATGCTGCCAAAAGAGTCCATAAAAGAGAGATCTCTGTCTCGTGAAAGTACTGACATCAGTGGTAGTTGCCCAGAAATTTCCAAGGATATTTTAAGCTGGGGCCAAGCAGACTCTACTACTGAAACCAAAATGTTTCAACCATTTAAAGTTGGGGTAGACATTGTATTTTTGGCATCACTGGAAAAAAGTTCCATTATAACCTTTTGGTATGATGAGATTCAAGTGGTCTGAGAGGAAACTTTTGCTCCTCCTTTAGGCTGTTAAGAAAATCCAGCACGTGAGTCTTATCCCCAAACTATAGGTATTTTTACGACCTGGGAATGAGACTCAATAATCAGCTATCTTTCTCTGGAATCACTGACTCCACCTTTAACAACATTATCAGTTTAATTTCCCATAAAATAAAAGTTACTTTAACTTAAATATTCAAAACTTCTTAATGTCATAAGGCACGTTATCAGTGATTTATTTTTCATTTTACTTTATAACTCTAGGTTCATTTTACCCATGCTTACACATTCAGGTAACATGAACCTATTGAGAGCAATTTACACTCTACTCTGAGTGTATGTCCTCGTCCCAGGGCAGTGAGGCATATTGTAGGGCGTGGGAGACAAGGTGTACAGTCGATTGTCTCCCACGTCTCCCCCAGGGACAATGAATGTCAGAAAGCTTGTCTTATGGTGCTGGTGCAGAGACATATCGGCAGCTGTGTGGCATAATGGGATCTTTGGTGAGCACCATTTTTTAGTCAGTATTCATTAGACTGATAATCTAAAACTGTGGACTGCTGTATTCAAAGAAAGTAGATGTCAAGAGGTGAGATGTCAGTTTTCCTCATAAACCAAAAAAATAGATCAAATTAAACAAAAAGCTCTCTATATAATGTGTTATATTTAAATAATCTTAGTTTCTCTTTCTTTTATTTACTAGTCACAAAAGTCTTCCTTCATGTAAGGCCGGGAAATTTGACTTCTAATTAATATCTTAACATTTTTAGGCTATTCTGCTACACAGTATCTTTATTTATCTAAAAACATACAGAAAATGATCAGATAGTACAAACATGTTATGATGTTATAGAATATGATGCATTGTTAAAGATTAAACCACCCAATGGTATGTAAAATAAGCTCAAACTTAAACATCTGCAGCACTAAAATGCATCATGCACATTAATTGCAGCAGTAATATTAATCCAAAAACATCAGACATCGAAAAATGCTGACAGCAGAGTTTGGCAAAATGGAAAATTAAATATCATGCTATTTTTGACGAAACACCAAGACATCGATATTGCAATAATATTGAAAGATGCCTATTGGTGCTTTAAAAAATATGAACACAATGCGATTTTTGATAAATAATCATCGGTAATGTTGATATGATGACTAAGTGATAAAGGCAAATAATAGAACAGCCGGAACAGTCTGCTAAATTCAGGAAATGACCCAACAGTGTCATGCAGCCTTTAAAACCAGGAAAAGACAACACTTAATATCATGATAAAACAATGTCCACAATCTAAGATTATAGTAAAATACCAGCCCTACCCATGCCTCCATAGATTTCTAATGCATTACTAGACTTTTCCAAACAGTTTTGTGTGGGCGGAGCAAACTGCAGCAGTAGCTCAGCTAGCATGTTGTAAAGCAGTCTGTAATGGCTCTGTTAGAGCTAGTATGTGCTTTAAAATTGTACTTTGATAATAAAATCTCCCCCTTAAGACACACACATATACAAACAGCTCTCCCGCCTGGTAAATGAAATAGTTGAGATTTTAATGGGCAGTTAACGAGGTGGTTAGATTTATGACGCTGAGCTCTCTCCCCCTCCAGGCAACACATGTTGTTGTCAGCCGAGCTGAGCTATGTGGAGGGCTCTGCCTCTCCATCAGCCAGACACAGAGAGAGAGAGAGAACAGAAATATATGGTCGGGGCTGGCGGCACTCGTCTTCCTCTGTTCCCCTCGTTCCACGGAGCACATAAAAACCACCGGACGGCCTTCCCCCCTCACTGTCTCTGTCTGCCTCGTGCTGTCTCTGTCCATCCAGACTGAATCGCTACTAACCCTCCGTCTCCTGTCTGTGGCAGCAGCACATGGCTTCTGAAGGAGGCAAAATTTCTCACAATCCGCCACAGACCACCACCCCCCAACCCTACACACACACACACACACACACACACACACATACATCCATCACCACACATGCACTCACCACCACCCCTCCCATCATTCTAACAGGGTAGCTCACAGGCTAAACTAGCTCCCATAGACACACATCTGTGCTAAGCTATGTTAGCTCCTTCACATACACACAGCAGTGCTAAGCTAGCTTCCTTTCGTTGACACACATCCACAGCCAGGTTACGCCAGCTGTTGACATCTTCAAACAAACACATGAGAGGACATGGAAGAGAAATTTTTAATGTTCTTATTTTAGCACATCATCGACACAGGGTAATAATAAGAGTGGAGAACATTTATTTATTTATGTTTGGGGGAGTCATTGCCCTCCTCTCTCTCTCTCTCTCTCTCTCTCTCTCTCTCTCTCTCTCTCTCTCTGGAAGGGTTCACTTACATTAGCGGACACCAATGCGTAAAGTCCACATTTTTATATTTCTTTTCTTTTGTTCTCACATATCTTGACTTTTAACGTGGATACAGGGTATATATTTGAACAAAAATGCATGTCCCAGAAACATGAGCTGATGTGTGTCACACACTTTGAAAACAACTGGGTTTATTTGTTTGAACTGTCAGTGAGGGGAGTTTGGGTCAGCACACATACACACACACACACACACGCACACACACACACACACACAAGCACGCTGTTTCAGCCTGTGTTCAAAACTGAAAACAAGCTGTGTGTGTGTGTGTTTGTGTGTTTGTGTGTCTGTGGTTGCCCTCCACCACACTCTCTGTCCGCTGCTCTGGAAATAAACCCACTGTTTAGTTTTTAAAAGTGCAGATTTACACACAGGCTTCTCACATCTGGGCATCATTGTTGCACTTA
This sequence comes from Lutjanus campechanus, assembly GCA_027495735.1. Lineage (NCBI taxonomy): Eukaryota > Metazoa > Chordata > Actinopteri > Lutjaniformes > Lutjanidae > Lutjanus > Lutjanus campechanus. The sequence goes on along the minus strand of JAJHUR010076304.1, from coordinate 16,650 downwards.
GAGTTTACATTTTGATGGTTAAAGGTAAAAAATAATAATAATAAAATCTTATTTTGAAGACGGAAGGCCCTCCAATCAAAGCGTCTTTCGCCAATGTGTGTTCAAGTGAACATTCATATATAAATATTTATTTGTTATAGCCAGTTTAAAAAGACTTTCTGTTTTGTATTATTATTATTTATCCTTCATGTATTTATATCGAGAAAAAAATACTGTACTTTTTTAGTATTTACCTGTTATGAAAGAAAAAAAAAACAACGTTGTGTTTCTTCTTGTCCATTGTACTGAAGTTACATTTTTTTTAGTTCTTGTATTTTAGAAGAAAATACGTAGTTTTTATGTTCCTATAATGACCCTTGTACATAAATGTCTTGGCTTGTACAGGGAAAAAGGCAAGGGTGGGGATTGGTGACCCATCCATGCATAGTCGGAAAATTTAGACAAACTATTAGCTGGAAAAAAGAACGAGTCTTTTTGGAGAAAAACAACTTCTTTCTTTGTCCTTTGTAGCTCCTTTTTCTTTCATTGTTGAGAGAGTTGTCTGTCGAACAATTCTTTAATAAAAATGTTATGTTATTCAGAGCTATCGTCAGTTTTTTATGAGTCTCAGGAGTGAAGGACTTGACTCATTGTGTTTTGTTAAATAATTATTAAAAAATTATAATCCTGAAAACCCAGAAAGACCCATCTGTTATTGTCAGGTTGAAACCTACATCAGCATATTGCTGCCACGCCAGCAGAGGAAAAATTGATCAGTATCACAATGATACGAAAGATTTATTATTATAGAAAGATGTTTATCATGTTATAACAAGAGATATTTTCATATTATTACAACATAAAAACTTATCACATTATAACAAGAAACATTATCTTGTTATAGCATCAAACATTTCATGTTATCACATGATAACTTATAATGGCATAATGTCAGATAATAACAATAATCAATATTACATTATAAGGGGAAAAGTGTTAGGTTACAAGTCACACGTTATAATATGAAGCATTTCACTTTCAGCACTAAAGGTTTCTTGTAATAACAACATCCTGTTTATAGTGTTATAACATGATGATGTATAGTTGTAACAAAGCATTTTACTTTATAACGTGATTAGAGCTGCAACAATTAGCCGAATAATTGAATATTAATTAATTATTAAATTAATTGCCATCTAGTTTCATAATAAATGTATCAGTTTGAATCATTTTTTAAGAAAATAAATCAAAATTTCCTACTTGTAGCCTCTTAAATGTGAATATTTTCTGGTTCCTTTCTGGTTTCTTAGGTTGTCTTCTTTGGCTTTGGGAAACACTGATCAACATTTTTGACCATTTTCTACATCTAAAGGAATAATCGAGAAAATGGCCGACAGATTAATTGATAATCAAAGTTATCTTTACAGGGTAGATTTGAAAAATAGGTCTAAGATGTGACAAGATTGTGACGGGATTAATTCAATCGACAATGAAAATAACTGATACTGTAGTTGCAGCTCTAAACATGATAGCTTGTATTGTCATGTAAGAGATAATGTACAGCGAGCAGGTCATTATTGTGAAATAAACCCCGTCAGGATGATGCAGGACCCCAACACGAATTTATTTCACAATAATGACCTGCTCGCTGTACATTATCCTGCTTGTTTACATGGTTATGCACCAGAAATCAATAATTTGACAATAATATTTGAAAATATTAACTTTAAATTGTTTTTAGTTATTAAACAATCCTTTTATGGCTCCTCCACACTCTATGATCATAACTGTGTCCATTCCAACGGTCTGTTATACAGAAATAACAGACTGCTAATCGAGAATCAAGTGTTTAGTAAAGCCATGTAATAATACATTATAGCAAAATCTGTTATCGTGCTATAACAAGATATAGCATATTGTTATAACAAGGAAAGTCACTTGTTATAACATGGTAAAGTATATGCTATTATAACGTGAGAATATCTCGCTATAATGTGAACATATCCTGTTATAACATGACAAACATCTTGTTATAACAACAAACTCTGCACATTATAACGTGATATGGATCCGTTCTGTTCCTTTATTCTGGTATAACAGCAATACACTTCTACAGGAAACCAGCCAATAGAAATTGTATTGACTGTCATGGCAACATGCAAACAACCCTGTGCACTGCTGGGCTCTTCAGGCTGCCAGCTGTGGCAAACCACAAACTATAAACTAGCAAAATATGCAAATAACTGCACATCAAGATTAGATCTCAACAACTTCTAAAGTGAGATGGTGTTTATTTATGTTGACTATTAACTAGCTACTAAACCCTTTAGAATCAGCTGATCTCAATGACAGAAAGCTGTGAACCCAAAACATGACTGCTTGTAGATGATGCTGAAAAGTTCATTTCATTTAATGATACAAGATATCATCATCTTGCACAGTTCATTTTGTACAGATGTTCTGTGATTTGTACAGTGAGGAACACAGTCTGGAGATCATGTACAGTGTATTCTACCAGCATGTGATGGCTGAGTACACAAAACATGAACCCCAAATCTGGTGTTGCTGTAAATTCTTTCAAACCGTCTCTGGTTGAGAGGTGAGCTGACTGACTGGCTGATGCCGCTATTGAATATTGGGTCAATACCTCAGGCTAAAGCTTGGCATCACTGTCAGAAAACTTTCCTAATAATTAAATCTGGAGCCTCATGTAATGTGGAACAAACAAAAAAACATCTTTAACCTTTTTGTCTCCTTTATGCTTTACAAACTGGACAGGGAGATGGTGCTGACTTGTTGATTTTTCTGGTGACTAGAGACTTGGAGACCTCTGTCTAAGGAGGAAGCATCGACTTCTGTTGTTTCTGTGTTACTGAACGCAGACATTGACCAAACTACCGGGCAAAGTCTGTGTTCAGTCACAGCTCAAACTCACTCAGAACAAGCCTTGATATTTTAGTGACAACTGTTGATATCATCTACAGTACTGCATCTGACAGATTTATGTGATAATTCTTACTGATGCTGAAGAAAACACTTAAAACAGTCAACTTCTTCTTCTTGCAAATATGAGATACAATTTTAAAAGCTGACTTGGGTACAACTGGGGCTGGGCAATATATTGATATTATATCCATGAGACTAGATATCATCTTAGATTTTGGATGTCATTATTTGATGATATGTCACAAGTGTTGTTTTTCCTGGGTTTTAAAGGCTGTATTACAGTGAAATGATGATATTTTACCAGACTGCTCTAGCTGTTCTGTTTTTTTTTGTCTTTACCCACTTATTCATTATACCCACATTACCGATAATTATTTTTCAAACTTCCTGTTGTCTAAATATACAATGTTATTGTAATATCGATATTAAAGTATTTGGTAAAAAATATTACATTTTATCTTTTTCCATATTGCCCAGCCCTTGACTGAACCACTGAAACCTGATCTGACCTCTAAACTAGTAAACATTTCACATGTTCCTCTTCATTAACATTTCTCACTTTATTCCATTAACTCCAGTTAAGTTCCGCTGTATTTTGAAGCCAGTTCTGTGGAACGTACAGTAAATGGTTTGACTTTTACAGCAGCTTTTTGGTGAGCAAGACCTCAGGGTGTGGTTGAAAGCTCTGGAAAGCTACAGTAAATGGACCTTGAGTTAAGATGTTAAGTATGTTAGCTTCTCATGACCAAATTATGGTCCCAAAGCAGAGTTAGAGAACACTATGAGACAACTCAGCAGATGGTTGGAGTAATGTATCCGTCAGTGTTGGACAGTTATGTCTTAATTGTCTTAGTCTGGTCATGCTCATTGAAGCTCACAGAGCTTTTTAATTTTTTTCTTTTTTTTACTATTCAACTAATCCCTTGTTTGACTATTTAAAAATAGCAACAGTAATGATTTGAATTACTGACTGGTTTTAATGACTGACTGTTGATTGCTGATGGTCCTTCAGCTTTTTTACAGTTTTTAAGACTTATTAAATAATTTTCAATCTTGATGGGCAAAATGGTTCCATCTTGAACTACACTGAACTAAAGTAGAACCTGGGAACCAAAACCTCAGATATGTCAGTGTAAAAATACATATTTTTCCTTGTACCTGTGGTGCTATGATTTATTAATCTATAGTGCTATTTTGGAGATGTCCCAGTTAGTAAAGATAACCCACAGACCTTGTTGTGAGCAGGTTCATGTAGGGACTACTTTCTTACTCCAAAACTGGTCAACTCACTCCAATACTATCTAGATGGGTAAACAGTGCTGCAGGTAAATTATGCGTTTTTGATTTTTGAGTGAACTGTCCCTTTAACAGTTTCTCTTTTCAGCTTTCTTTCTTCTTTTTTTCCCCTCACACACAAACACATGCTGCTCCCTCTGCTCGCTATGTGTCCTGTGTTGATGTTTATGACTAAAAAAAGCCCCGAGGCCTGCGCCTTGGCCTGGTCACGTGGTCTTTACCCCCCACCCCCCCCATTCTCTCTCTCTCTCTCTCTCTCTCTCTCTCTCTCTCTCTCTCTCTCTCTCTCTCTGTAGCACGCGCTTGTGCTTAGAGGCCTGAGAGCAGCATAAAAACTTGGGACATAAATCAGGCTCCCATAAATAATGGCCGTACTTCCCTTTACATCTCCGTTGGACTAACAGACAATAAAAACACCAATAAGCAGAGATTGGATCTAATTTATTGCCTCATAAAAACAGACGGAGAGCTCGGCTCGGATTCAGCAACGCAGTCACCGCTGAAAACAGTACAGTTAGACTGTAAAACACGCTTACTGCAGGGCACATAACACTGATCTGGGTTCAGAAATTAGAACTGCAATTCAACACGATTTTTAGATATTTTAGACAGGCCAGATGTGAACAGATGTCTCGTTTTTATCAGGCAGTACTTACCAATTTGAAAACAACAATAACAACAACTATATTATTATTATTATTATTATTATTATTATTATTATTACTATTATTATTACTATTATTATCATCATCATCATCATCATTATTGTTAGTAGTAGTAATAATAATAATAATAAATAGAATAAGCCATCCATGGACTGTTACATCTGACGCTTTCTTTTCTTTTCTTTTCTTTTCTTTTCTGGCTTTTTTTTTGTTACACCATAATTAGGTTCTTGGATGAATAAAAATCTCGAATATCGATAATTAATGAGTACATTTTAAAGTTAGCAAAAATGAAAACGTAGTTACTGGAAGGAAAAATAAATGGTTTACCCTACCTACTGGTGAATAAAATAAAATAAAATAAAATAAAATAAAATAAAATAAAATAAAATAAAATAATCCATATCTTCAGTCGAGCACGCTTCTCGTGTAATGATAAACATGAAGAAACAGCTTCTGCTCTCCACCAAAATTCCAGTAAATTTCCGGAATTTTACAGAAAAATATGTTTAAAAAACGTCCAAATGAGACGATGAGATCCCAGCTTATTGTGATGTTGGAGCTCAGTCAGCAGTTTGTATCTGCGGTGTTTAGGCTTGTGTGTGTGTGTGTGTGTGTGTGTGTGTGTTCAAGCAGCCTCGGCCTACTCACTGCTTGTGCTTTTCTACTGCGCTCAATGGCGCTCACTCCCACACACATTTCTGCCTTTTTCTCTGCCTCTTTTTTTCACAGCCTGGGGGCAACGCCAAATGGCATGGGAAAGAGAGGCAGAGTTAAATAAGTTATATCCATTTGTCCCTGCTATCTGGCTCTTTTTTTCTTAACAGATAAGATATTTCTGTGCGTATTTGCTGCGCGTAAAGAGGGCGTAAAAACAAAAATAAAACATGGCAAACAGAGGAACTAGACGGAGAGAGCTAGAGAAGTAAGACTGGAGCTTTTCTTGTTATTTCGGCAGAGAGAGGGGCTGCTGTCAGGCTCTTTGCAGCCACAGAAAGATTGATCACTTGAGCACTTCTTTTTTTTCCACTCGGGGCTCCTCGGGCCCCCAAAATATCCTCTTGCTAAACTCCAGAGTTCCTGATCTTTATAAAAATCTACATGTGCGCCCTGTTGAGTCTGAAGCCCACTCAGTCAACACACTCTCACTTACTATTAGCCTTCATATTAATGCTGCTGTGTTATTATTTTTAACATTAGGAGGAACAGGACGCCTGAATGCGCTCTCCCCTCCTGTTTTTTTTTTCCAGGAGCGACCTCGCTGTGAACTCTGTGCGTAAACACATCCAACATTTTAACACACACACATCACACTGGAGAGGGTGAGGGCAGCTTGTAAGAAGAATTTTTGGAGCCTGTGTGCCGAGACTATTTTAGTAAGATTATATTTAGACACTCGCCTATTTGAGTTTCTACCTTTCTGTTGCAAACACACATACTGACAGAATAATCCAGAATACATGAAGTAGTCTAATAAATACAAAAAAATGTGCACTTACACACCCACAGGCTGCCTCTCTTCACAGTAAATCTAAGTTTCTGTCTTTCTGCTCTGTTAGAAGCCACTCTGCTTCATCTTCACTACCGCTGAGGAGAAATCTTCATCATCCTCTCCTCCTGAGCTGCTGCTGCGCCATCTAAAACCCTCTCCAAGTTTTCTCTGTCTGAGTTGGGGATTTTCGGCCTCTGTCATGCTTTATAAGATTAATGAGCTGAGTGCTGTAAACAGTCTGAAGGAGCCATATTGTAAACGGTGCTGGCCAGCTCCGTCCACCTAATGTTAACCGTCATCACATCAACCAGAGGAGCGCAAAAATGTCCGAAAGATGCTCTATTGTTTGTGCGTAACACCGGACCGGGATGCGCCGACCCGCCGCCCACACGGCGCACATGGCGACCGGCAGCCTTCCCGTTTTCTCCCCGCAGAATGTACCCCCCGTTACGATCAAACAATAGCAGCTACCCTGTCATGTAGCCCCTCTTTGCCACAGCATTTGGTGGAAAAATAATAATGCTGCTTCCCACAGCCATCGCCGCCGCCAGGCCCGGACCTTGGATTGGCTGTCTTGGGTCACATGACCAGGAATTGGCTGCAATTTCGCCCCATAGTTCTTCAGTTTAGCCAACCCAGGTCCCCATACGCTAGTAATATCACCAATATACACAATTATTATATAGCCACCGCACTGACGCCACTGCGGTCGGGAGCATACACGCTCATGCGTTTTTTCATTAATTTTTTTAAGAAGCCATATTGTGTTTGTGTGCGTGTGCGAGCGTGCGTGCGTGCATGTGTTTTGTTTTTTTTTATTTTGGGGAAGGGATTGTTCGGGGGTCTCGCCGTGTGAGGGTGAAACCGGTCTGAGGGAGCTATGAATTTTGAATTTGAGAGGGAGATCGGTTTTATAAACAGCCAGCCGTCCCTAGCAGAGTGCCTGACGTCCTTCCCCGCCGTCCTGGAGTCATTTCAAACTTCATCAATCAAGGAGTCGACAGTAATTCCGCCTCCCTTCGAGCACACCATCCCCAGCCTCAGCCCCTGCACAGCCAGCCAGCCGAGACCGACTGCCAGGAGCCAGCAGAACCGGAGAGCCTCCGCCGCCACTAATGGCCTCCAGACGCACCACCGAGGCGCCCAGCAGCCCTGTCCGCCCGGCCAGGCCCCTGCCACGGCCACGGCGAGCCCGGCCGGTCCGCTGGCCCACGAGTTTCCCTGGATGAAGGAGAAGAAGTCATCAAAGAAGTGCCCCAAGCCTGGGAGCAGCTCCAGCGGCGGTGGCGGATCCATCATCCCCCCTGCCTCGTCCTCCCCGTCGCCGACCGCCTCCGGGTACGCTTCGGCGGGCATCGAGTCGCCCACAGGTCGGTATATGCTGGGACGTGTGTGTGTGTGTGTATGTTTGTGTGGTGAGAGTGTGAGGGGTGTGTAGCCTGTGCTTTAATTTATTATCTGTATCTTCATTGCATTTCCACTTCACAAATAACATTCATTACAGCATGGATGTGCTTAGATGACATTGTCTTTTTCTTCCTCAGTATGTGCGTGTGTGTGTGTATATATATGCATGTGTATGTGTGTGTGTATTGTGCAGTACTGTGATGCTGTGTCAACAGGGAAGCCATATCTAGACCACTGCATTATGCTGCAGTGCTTTGCACATACTCTCATCATGCATTTAAATATGTAGCCATTAATACACCATCGCTGTCATTTAAAGGATCAATATGTAGAGTTCATCTTAACACTGAGTGCACTATTAGTTCTGTATCATCTGTAGCCCAAATTTCCAAAATGCATCGTGTCCATATAGAATCATTTATCGTGCGTAAAGGCGCGCGTAAAGAGGGATTTTTGGTCTTCATCCACCTTGCAGATGCTTGCTGCTGCAGCCTGTATCATTCTGTTCATTGGCTGCTGTGATTTGATACCAGCAGCATCACCCGGCTATTATATATTCATAACACAACTGAGATGGTAGCCATATTGGATGGAGGTAGGAAATGTAATGGCGAGCAAAATATGTTGGGGTGGGGGTTGGGGGCTACATCCACACTGGATCCAGACTGCACACAATCTCATTTTCTTGGTCATTTCTGTCATTTACACTGACCTTCAGAACACTCACTGCATTTTTAAATTCTTTTTTTGCTCTTATTTCTCACAAAATCCCACCCCATTAATTTTTAATTTTTTTCTCGTTTTCCTTTCTCGCTCAATTTCCTGCCTTTTCTGTTCTCATTCATAAAGCCACGCAGAGTTTTCTGTCAGACACCGCCACATTCGTTTCACATCGACATTCCCACATTTCCCTGCACATTTCCTCCCTATCCTGTGATATATTTATTTTGCTGTCTTTGCATGTGTCTGATCACACGCTGCAGCCTCTCACAGCAGGCTGCTGCACTCTTACTGGAGAGTGAAACCCACTCTGACATTATGATCATCTGTCTTTATCTGCCTTTTCTTTTTCTTTCTTTATCATTATTATTATTTTTTATCAGCTCCAAAATTGCTCCACTCTTACAGTTATGACTTTGGCTGCTTCTGTAATTGGAAGGAGTATTTTTTATGAGACTTTTTTGTGTTTTATTACTGTTTTATTGCAGACAGAAGAGCCGTGGGGATTTGTGCTCGATGCTGAAGCAGCTTATTTCTTGGCTGGAAATCTTACATGCAATAAAATCACTGAGGTTTTACAGGGCTCTCGTGAAGTAGATTACAATTTTAGGTTTAAAAGAAATATAAAAATTAAAATTAAAAAATGAGAAGTTCCCAAAGATTTTGCACAATAAATCCTCCACATAATTTCTCTCTTTCTTTATCCGTCTTTGTCTCCCTGCAGACCCGAGCCAGGCGGGTCTGGACGGTGGAGGAGCCGGCTCCCGCCGCCTGCGCACCGCCTACACCAACACGCAGCTGCTGGAGTTGGAGAAGGAGTTTCACTTCAACAAGTACCTATGTCGGCCCAGGAGGGTGGAGATCGCCGCGCTTTTGGATCTGACCGAGCGGCAAGTCAAAGTTTGGTTCCAGAACCGGCGTATGAAACACAAGCGCCAGACGCACCACCGGGACGGTGGCGGTGGCGGAGGAGGCCACGAATCCGGCGACCCGGTCGGATTTGAGCCGCTCGAAGGCGCCGATGCCTCGTCCCCGTACTCGAGCCAGCCGTTGGAAGCATCTGGCACCGGAGAGAGCGCGTCGGAGAGCGAGCCGGGGAGCGGCAATCCATCTTCGGCCGCCTACGCTAATGACAGCGGGGACAATGCACAGCCCACGCCGGAGGAGGGAGGCCGTTTGGGCCGCCCCGAACGCCCACCACTGCCCGGGGCATCTGGCTCCTCAGACGCTGCTGCGACGCACCCCTCTCCGCAAGCTGACAACAACCCGGGCCTGGTGCAGCTCGGCGAGGCCGCAGCAGCAGCCTCTGGGCAGCGGGACTCTTCAATCACCTCCACCACCTCATCCGCTCCTCCTGCCGCCTCCTCCTCATCATCATCCTCCACGCTCCCCGACCTGACCTTCTTCGCTGGGGACGCCTGCCTGTCACCCAGCCTGCAGAGCTCCCTGGACAGTCCGGTGGATTTCTCCGAGGAGGACTTCGACCTGTTCACAAGCACACTGTGCACCATAGACCTGCAGCACCTCAACTTCTGAGGCGACGTCTAAAGAAAAACTCAGACCTGGTGGAGGAATGGACGGAGGGACGGACGGCCTGTGTGTGCGTGTGTGTGTGGATGAACAATCGAGCGGAGGAGACGACACTCGGCGAGGACTCTGTTGTTTAAAAAGCATAAAAGCTTCTCGGCAACATTCCTGAAACATTTCTGAATGAAAATTATGTTCGTTTTTAAATATATTTTTTCGTCTTCTTGCTGGTTTTACTTTGCGCCTATGATGTAGTTTAAGAGAGATGCAGCTCATTTTATTATTTTTTATTTTTTTAATCATGAAGGGATTTTTTCCTCCATCGAAATGTTGCGGATATTTTCCTCCCCTTGTCCAAATTTCAGGTATTTATTACCTTTCTTGTTTTTGGTGTGTTTTTGTTAAATATTCTCAGTACGCGTGGATTCGTTTCCTCTATTAGTCCATTCTGGTGCAGCTTCATGGATCCTTAATAACTTCTCAGGAACTGTTCACGGAGTCTAGGTGCAGATAAGCTGGACTGCTCTTAGAAAACCTAAACTGAAGAATGAATTCGTTCTCTCTGTCAGAGAGGAGCCCTGCTGATGACCCGAGTTTTAGACCCTAGTTTATTTATTGAGATTCTTTAATAGTGAAAATCCAAATTATTTATTGTACATATATTTTCATAGTGGAATAATAATAATAAAAAACACACAAACATTTACGATGTGGCCCATGTCGTTTTTTTTAATGGCCTGTGTGAATTCAGGGACTGCTGAATAATTATGGAATGCAGTATTTTTATGTAACACCAATAATACAGTGTATTTTTTTTTATAATAACTTAAATATTTAAACATTTAGCATTCAATAGCTTATTTGTAGATCTGTTATAATTTTCATAATTTATATTTAGCTGCTGTTACTTGCTATAGTGAACAATATTTTAATTTATTTTATAGTCGTTTTTATTATACATTTATATACTGCAATTAGCCATAACTAGGCTGTATCATTTCCAGGCTGTTTTATTTTATTATGAGACCTATTATAAAGTTTGTCATTGTAATAAAATATTTGTCATTTTATAATATTTTAATCTTCAAATATATATTTTAATTCATATTCTTATTGGACTGAATTTCAAGTTTATAACCTATGCATGGCTCTGTCTGGAGTTCCCACACTTTACAATATAAATAGCTTATGTAGCCTGATATAGCCTGGTATGGCCCAGTATGGCTCAGCTCATGTGTTTACACACAGATAACCCTGAATGAATGACTTGGACAAAGAATGAGGTGTTTCCCACAGCAGATAAAATGGGGAGAGACAGTCTTAGGCCACAGCAGGATCCTTGTTTTCCTCTGTTAGCTTAGCATGGCTATCCCTCTGCCTCTGTGTAGCAGCTAATGGTTAGCTCCCTCAGCAGTAGCAGAGTAACAATGTAGTCTTTTTAAATGGCAGTGATAGCAGAGCTGACCACAGATCAGCAAAGCTCAGCCTTTGTTTGTAATTTGTGAACTCAGAAGTCAACATCGTAAATTCTAAGCTAGTGGGGTGAATGTGAAATAAGTTAGCATGGCTAGCTGCCTGCCATTAGTGTGTGTGGGTAGGATGCTAACTAGCTGCTCCTCCTCCCGCAGAGTCAAAATGGCGCTGAAGACAAAGCAGGATGTGAACAATGAGCAGTGGCAGCCATTACAGGATGACTGGCTCACTGTGACAGGCTCTGTGTGTGTGTGTGTGTGTGAGAGAGAGAGAGAGAGAGAGAGAGAGAGAGAGAGAGAGAGAGAAAGAATGTGTGTGTCTCTCTGTAACAGAGAATCTTAAAAATAGAGAACCTTGCTTTTTAGGCTACAAATATTTGGCAAATTGCAACAACAACAACAACAATAATAATAATAATAATAATAATAATAATAATAATAATAATAACAATAAATTGTTATTAAATAAATTGTATAATGTTTTTAGGTAAGCAAATAGGCCTACTGTAAAAGACAACATACATACATTTGAAACATTAAAAAAACAAAATCTTTCATAATAAAAGAACATGTATTTAGGTTTTATGAAAAAAAAAAACCTACATAATAATAACAGTCTAATAGTAACTTGAATATATTTTCATTTAACATTTTTAAGACAAATTGTCTGACTGATTTTCAAACTTCCTGATTCAGATAAAACAGGGACAGTGACAACCAGCTAACACCATATGAATATTTCTGGTATTTTATTGTAGTTTCATAGTCAGTAAGGCTGATTACCTTTGCATGTCTATTGTGAAACAATTTTTATTCTGGGAAAATGCTTTTCTGAACCTTTAGACACAGAACAGTAAGTCATTTTAGGGTCCTGACCCGGAGTTTAATAAACCCTGATGAATGTCCAAGAAAGCATATTAAAAATGAGGACAAAATACTAAACTTTGGATTAACCATCTGCTTTTTTTCTTTGTGCACACGTGATGCAGTACAAGAGCATGTGTGATAATTAAAAAATGTGCAGTTAAGAAGCTGTATGTGTAACTTATAAATTGTCAAAAGTTTAGGAGTAAATCCAGGCCCAGACTGGCAAAGACAACATAACGGCACTGTGAGAACCCAACTGAGACTCATGCATGTGAGCACAAGTTTTAAACTGTACATGTAGTTCCCATGGGAACCAACAGACACACTACAACAACTGGGTTTTCTCCCTGCAAGAAACAACACCACTAAATCTTGGTATGTTTTATCTCCAAGGCTGCTGTTCAGCAGCAGGATGTTTTGTAACATTTCATCTAAAAGGTTTTTAATGACATCATAGAAATTCAAGCAATACTGACAATACTACTACTACTACTACTACTACTACTACTACTGCTGCTGCTGCTGCTGCTGCTACTACTACTACTACTACTACTACTACTACTACTACTACTACTACTACTAATAATAATAATAATAATAATAATAATAATAATAAACTGTTGCATGTTTTAGGTCAGCAAACTGCTGTAAAAGTCAATGTGCATACATTCAAGACAAAAATAACATTAAAAAAATCTAAATATTTCATAATAAAAATGGTGTCAAAGAAAATGTATTAAAGATGTGTGAAAAATTGTACATATAAAAGCAAGTTTGTCTTAAAAAGAGACAGCCTCAATTAGCAGGTCTGCAGCAAATCTTCAGTATGGTGCCTCAGACCACAATGTAGTCCAAAATGTATTCAGGATCATTCCCAGGAAATGCTTTAAAACTGGTCAGTAAAAGGTTGAATTGTAACCAAAACTTCCCTCACTGTGAATCAGTCTGGCAGTAGAGTTTTCACTAGCTGAAATTCATAGTTCTGGTTGGCTCAGACACACAGGATGTGATAAATGTGCATAGAACAGTTTGCTGGTTCCTGAAAGTTTTTTGTTTTTTTTTATCTTTGATATTTGTTTCTGTAAATTAACAGGTTTTTGAAAATGTAGTCACATGCTCTTTCATATTTTCATGGTCATGTAGAGGGTTACTTTGAAGGATACTAAATAATCAAAAGAAAAAGTTATATCAGCATGAAAATGAAAATCAATATTGTGTCCCAAAATAATGTAAACTAGTGACAACCTGTAAACAGAAAACATTGGTGGACCCAGTATACAACCATGGGGAACTCCACTTATCTTAGGCAGTATTGATGAAGTTAAATCTCCAATAAGAACAAATATATATTTAATACTGACCTTTGATCGAGTCTTAATGCTAACTAAGCTAACCAGCTACTGGCTACAGCTACATATTTACTGGACAAACATGAAAGAGGCATCGGTCTGCCCATCTAAGTAAGAAAGCAAATGCAAATGAACACATTCCCCAAAACACTGAACTAGTCCTTAAAAAAGTCTGTTGATGTTGATTAGATTTTCACAGAATCACACGTTAGTGGATGTCGACCGAAATACAGTGTTTAGGTTATATTTAGGTAGTGTTTAAGTATTCAAGTAACCCATTTTTAAACCTGGTATGATATCCAATCTGCTTATCTGAGGATCAGGATAAGCACATGTTAATTCAAGTATAAATACCTGCAGCATGATATCGGATTGGCCAGAACACATCTGCATGTGGTCTGTACTGGAATGTGATTGGCTCTCAGTTAGGTGTAAATGACTTCTGTACAATCTGGCAACATTCTCAAGAAAAAATATTGGCAAACATGGTCAAAGGTCAACTTCTTGAGGCTTCAGTAATCAGCACTAAAATCAAATGGATATCCTCCAGAGTGACAGAAAATTCAGTATGAAATTTCTTGTGCTTTCCAAATAAGTCTGCAATGCCACAGCAGACTGAGACTTCTTGGAAACCCAGTTGTTTCCAGGACAAATAAAAATAAAGAGCATTAAATCTCTGAACATCTGGGACAAAGATAAATGAACTGATTTGGCCTGTTAGCTCCAGATTAAGTTTACATCTTTGCAGAATTAAGACTGTGAATATCTCAACCTGCAAACATAAACCTAAAAAATAGCCATATAAACTATAAATTAGAGGGACTATTCACCCCAAAATCAAAAATAGATATTTTTCCCTTAGTCTGTCAGGCTAGTCATCCATCTAGATTTTTTTGCCATGAGTTTTAGAGATATTGTCTGTAGAGTTGGCTGCTTTCTTTCCAGTGTATGGGACTAAATTACACTCAGCTTGTGGTGCTCAAAGCACCAAAAATACATTTAAAAAATTCTAAATCAGCATCTATTTCCAGAAATCTTGACCCAGTTACTTGAGATACACACACCTTTTTGTGAGCAGTTTCATGTAGGATCCTGGTAGATTCTTAAGTAGTTTCGGTAGATTCTACTGCAGAAAGTAAGCAGTTCCTGCATGAAACTGCTCACAACTGCTCACAAGGTCTGTGAATGATCTTGAGCAAGAGACATTACTGTTGACTTTTTCAAATGTATTTTTTGGTGCTTTAAACATCACAGGACTAGTGGCATCTAGTTCCATTATATTTGAGAGAAGGCAGACATGTCTACAGCCGATTTCTCCAAAACTCTGCAACTCACACCAGAACAACATAAATGGATAAATAGCACTGCAGGCAACTTATGAATTTTTGGGGTGAAATGTCCCTTTAAGCTCATATAAAAAAGTGCTTCACTGGGTTACCAGACTGAAGACTGAGACACACTGTAACACACACTCTCTCTCTGTCCCGTAACCATCCATCTAAGTGTATCTTGTAGACAAAGAGATTACAGCAGAGTACATCTCTATGCAGGGAGACATATCTCACCTTCTGAGTGTCTGTGTGTGTGTGTGAGGGAGAGATTGTGTGTGTGTGTGTTCCAGTAATCTCTCTCTCTCCTGGCTGTCACCGCCTGTCGACCTGCTGCCATGCTGTAATACGCGGACTGCTCCTTTATCTCTTGCATCACCGTCACCATCACTGTTATGATTTCTGCCTGCGTGTGTGTGTGTGTGTGTGTGTGTGTGTGTGTGTGTGTGTGTGTAATATTGCATAACTGAGGCGTGATAGATCACCCACTTAGCCGCAGTGGTGAAATATATGAGCAGTGGATTTTTATCATCCCGGGCGTCAAGAGGAAACTTTACCCTCAGACACACAGTCAGTCCTGCTGCTGACACACGTTGCAACCTGCAAGTCAAAGTGGAGGGATTAAATAGAAAAGGAAGAGCTGTCTCTTCATGGTAGGTCTCATGTGTATCAGCAAATCACTGTAGGTTCCACAGTTTCCAAAAGTCCGTAAAAAGGCAAAAAAAGGCACCACTTTCTAATAAAGCATCTTTCAGGAGAGGTTGATCAGTAAAAAGCCATAATGAGAACAACTTTATGTTGTTTTAAAAAATCCCTTTGACTCCCAATCCCATTGATTAACACCTTCTTACAATGTACAACTGCAGTCTTGAGTAAATTTAACAGTTATATTATATATATGTTATTACATATTAGAGAGGCTTAACAACAATCAACAGAGATTTCACAACCTGGCAACCCAAAAGATGGCTTTTAAATGGCTTATAATTGATCACTAATGAATGATTCCCTCTCCAGTCAGAAATGTGTTTCTCGTATTGTTCCTTCACTGTGATGATTGAGCCTCATTGTGCAGAATGATGCGTGTGCAGTTTGTTCATATTCATGGCCCAGAATACTGCTCACACAAATGTGATGTGGAAACCCAGAATCTCCAGGTCACACAAACTGAGGATGGACTTTTCAGCTCTTCGAGGAGACATCTAAAAAAGAACAATATTTACATATTTATGTATTCTATATTTTTAACTCAGTACAAATGAGATAATGGAACTTTTTTGTGGAAAAGAACAATCTAATGTGTAAATTATTTTAAAGACAACAAAGAAACAGCATTAAATCCTCTGAGACGAAGATAAATCAAGGACGTGCCTTGTAGAATACATCGAAGACTGTGGATTTCTCTCATTTGTTGGTGTAATCTCATCATCACAGCCAATACAGAGAGGATGCATGATGACAAAAACCAGTAAGTGTTTCAGTGTCCATATGACAGGTGAGTATTGTATGTAAACCTGTATGTACCTTTCAGCATCAATGGAGCCTTCACAGATGTCACAGTTACTCGTGATGCCATGGGCACTAACACACCCCCATACCATC
>JAJHUR010076303.1:0-11043 GCA_027495735.1 Lutjanus campechanus | reverse complement strand
ATTTAATTCTGTATTCTACTTTTCCTTTTTTTGGGATTGGGTAGCCATGTTTGGCCTCGGGAGACTAAGGCCATTGCTAAAATGTTTAGTCTTAATCATTTTAGTTCATAAATTATAAAAGGACATTGCAATGACATTGATCATTAGCATGAAATGAAAACATGGTCGCACCAGATTTAGCAACATGCTAATTTCCATCTGTAGTCTGACACTTAACAAGCAGATGCAATGAATAAAATATGAAGTGCAATATAGAATACAGTAAATGCAGGTAGTAAGTGCATACTGCACAGTACAAGTACAATATGAAATACACAATAACTGCACAAAAAACTGTCCAGCTTCCCAGTTAGTTACTGAATACAAATTACATGGCAATTTTTGTAATTAGTATAATAATCCATTGGATTACAAAAAAGTGATATAATCTGAATACTGTTGGATTACCTTTGGGATCACTTCAAAATCAAACACTGAAAATATTGCACCTTATACAGAATAAATTGATGCAGCCACAAAAATTTGAGTCGTTCTAATAAATCATCATTCTAATAAACCCCACATATCAGACATTAGTTACCATGAAAAATAAAGTTTCATGATTTTTGTTACCAAATATGTAATCACGTAATCCTTCACATTGTAGCTCTAATGTAATTATTCATTTTTCAAATGTCATCTGGATGGATTAAAATGACTTTTTTTGTAATCGGATTACATAATCCCAATTACATGTAATCCATTACTACCCAACCCTGCTGAGCACACTGGTTACATGTGCAGCTCAAATTCATGATATTTTTTGAAAACATTTTAAGTAAATGGTAGAGTTGCAAGGATGAATCGATTAATTGAGCGTGAAACAATTATTAAATGAATTGCCAACTATTTTGATAATCAGTCAATCGCTTTGAGTAATTTAGGAAAAAATGTCTGATTCCAGCTTCTTAAATGTGAATATTTTCTGGTTTCTTTGCTCCCTTGTGACAGTAAACTCAACATTTCTGACATCAACATTTCATCTTGAGCTTTGGTCAATATTTTTCACCATTTTCTGACATTTTATTTAACAACTAATCAATTAATTAATTAATTGAGAAAATAATCGACTGAATAATCAATGAGGAAAATAATTATTAGTTGCTGTCCTCAAAATTCTATATTGGGCTAAAACAATTTCACCATATTTTTTATATTGAGGTCATCCAAGTGTATCTGAAAGTAATCAAGTTACATTACCTTAATATTGTGATACTTGGATTACATTACTGACTGCGTTATTTAACAGAGTATTAGTAACTGTATCAGAACACATTTTTAAAGTAAACCTCCCAACCCAGGAAAGGAGAAAGTTGACTGTGGTTCCAGCATTGGTAGCAGTTACTCGTAGTTACATGAGCAGTCGTGTACACGACTTGGGAAGAAAATTCCATCTTACAAGGTTGTGAATACCACAAGAGGGGAACATTCATGTTCTTGAGAACATGTTAAACATGACCCCATTTGAAGGCAGCATTAGTGAGGGTCAGCAGCAGCACCCCAACTCTGTTTGACCTGAATGAAGAAACAGAACCGTAATTAGAAACATCCGTAAATCCCGTGCTTACGCTACTATTTTTATATCAAAATGGCTGCTGTGAAATAGGTCTATACTGTATGTTTGGCTAACTTTTAAAACCCCAGAAGGAAGTTGTATCACCTGGAAAAGAGACAGCAGATAGAGTGGCTGGCTGCTGACATTTTACCCAGAGCAAGTGAATAATGCCGGTCTAGAACAGTTATGCAACAGGGCAGCGATATGATGATGTTCCTTCTGCTCATGTCAGCCAAGGGGTTGCTCAAGCTTCACAAGATGCTGAAACCCCCCATCAGGCCCCCAGAAATATTCACTCATTAGAGCTTGAACACTGTCCAACTGAGGGCAGGTATGCTGTGTTTTTTTTGTATAACATTGCGGGTGTTGGGAGTATTTCACAAATTCATTTGGTGAGAGGGGGAATTCAGCTTCATTACACAGATCAGATTTTTTCTGACACCTCAGAGCGTTGAGCAGTTTCTTGTCCTCTTATCCCCACAGAGTGTGTCAGAGGAAATGAGCGTTAGTTTGTAGCCTCACAGGACGCACTCATGAAACATATACAGCTTGACCCTTGGAAAGGAATCCATGCCAACTGCACTGACCTGTGTCAGAATAGCACAGTGTCAGGCTGCAGCTGCGTGCAGGGCTGCACTCTGGAGTATTAGGTGAGAGAAAATTATGTAACATCGGTGAGGAATGGGGGAAATGTATCATTTCAATATCTCTGCCGCTAATGGTGAGCAGCGGCCACTCAATACGAAAACCATTTCGATGAAGCATGATTTGAGAAGTAACATTATGTGCTTGGCAACCAAATACAATGACATAGCAAGCCTCTATAAATAACACCTTTATGGCAGACTATTTAAAGCTTCTCTGCCACGTTAAAATTCAACACCTGTCTGTAGCTGGGAGATGCACATCGTATACACAACATCACATTCAAAGGGATATATTTGTTCTTAAAGATTCATTTTTAAGATGTGTGTTTAAGTGCAAATAAGAGAATAAGCTATTCTTTACGTAGTGACCGCCTAAAGCCTGAAAACACTGACTGATGGTTAAAAAAGAATTTATTATAGTAGCTTCAAATGATGCTTATCCAGATTAGAATTTGGCTAAATCATGAGATCCTGCAAGACAGCAGACTTTCTCTTGCAGGTCTGTGGTGGTGTACTTGTTGGAGTGGAGGTTGCTGGTGCCTTTCCATTGAAACTGAAGCCGCCAGAGTCACGTGTACATAGTGTGGTCAGGGTTAAGCTATAATTATACCATGCTCGCCGCTCCATCTGCACCCTGTCAAACAGGAGCCCCCGCCCACCCAGGCCCCTGATTCAATTTCATCGAGTCAGTTCTCTATCAATCTCCAACTTGACCAGACGTCTCCGAGCTTTGGCTAATCGCCCTACGAAATGGGAACACATTTACTAGGGCTGCAACTAATGATTATGATGATAATGATCAATTAATCTGTCTATCCTTTTTTCCTTTGATCAGTTAGTTCTATGGTCCATAAAATGTGAAAAATGTTGATCAAACTCAAAGATGACGTCTTCAAATGTCTTCTTTTGTCCACAACCCCAAAATATTCAGTTTACTGTCAGAGAGGAGTAAAGAAACCAGAAAGTATTCACATTTTAAGAAGCTTAAATCAGAAAATTTTGACAATTTTTCTTAAATTACTGCACATGTAACCAGTGTGCTCAGCAGGGTTGGGTAGTAATGGATTACATGTAATTGGGATTATGTAATCAGATTACCAAAAAAGAAGTCTTTTTAAGCCATCCAGATGACATTTGAAAAATTAATAATTACATTAGAGCTACATTGTCAAGGATAACCTGATGACATTTTTGATAACAAAAATCATGAAACTTTTGCATTCAAAGTGTGTCTGATATGTGATGTCTATTAGACAAGTTCTCCATTTTGTGAACCCTCTGCAAAAAAGAATTTTACGTGTATTGGAAATGTTTTGAGATTCAGAGAGAGAAAAAAGAATATTTGTGGAATTCAAATTTTGTGGCTGCATCAGTTTATTTTGTATAAGGTGCAATAGGCCTATTTTCAGTTTGATTTTGAAGTAATCCTACAGTACAAAGGTAATCCAACAGTGTTCAGATTAGATAGCTTTTTTGGTAATCCAATTGAATATTATGCTAATTACAAAAAATGCCATGTAATATGTATTCAGTAACTAACTACAGTGCAAAGTAATCTGACCTAATCCTGGGAAGCTGGACAGTTTTTTTCAGCAACTTAAAATTGAATTTCAGATCATCAGCTGGTGGTCAAATAAGCTAAAATAAATGTGTGTATATGTATGTGTGTGTGTGTGTGTTGTTCAAAAAAGGGTGGATATACTGTATATATGTATATATAGATTTAAAGCATTGCATCTGACTAGAAAGACTAAAAACACCAGGTGACTCTATTCTGCAAAGAAAACAGTGGGTGAGGTGAGATTAGGGATGTAGCACTTCTCCTCCACGTCACCCTTTCACCTAAGTATTAACTTGTGAGTCATGCAGGTGCTGTTGCTAACCAAATAGGTACGGCCTTCTCAGAAGGATTAACTGGACCGAAACACATGAACACCATGTGCTCTAGCTGGAAAATGTTTATTTAAGCGTACAAAATATGTATCAGTGCATCTGAATGAATAAAGGGCTGGTATTCCAAATGCTTGGAGTACAGTATGTGACCATGGATCACTGCACACATGTGATGTGACCTCAACTAACACGCTGTACCGTGCAGTGTAACGCACATCTACACCTGGATCAGTGCCATAACCCTGAGGAATATATTTATATGTATAGTGTGTACGTTTACCTTCACCTCAGTTTGTGTCACACGTGGTTGCTTTTACATTTATTCATTCTTTCATTGTCTAAATGAGTGATGATTGGATGGATGGTTTAATTAAGGTGGTTTTCTATTGGCCCCTTTAACTTGTGCTCACTCTTGGGGGTTGGGTGATTTATGAGAGACGGACTTTTTTAAAGTATAGTCAAAGCAAAGCAGCAGAGGCAGAGATAGCCCGGCTTTTTGTCCTTTGTATGAGTCACACTGCAAAAAACACTGACTCCTACAATTCCCATGATTCAACTAAATATTATCTTTAATAGAGCACCCTAAGTCACACCTCTCTGGTGGATCACCATGGGGCCTAACTTATGAAAAAACGAACTATAGTCAATGGTGAGTGACATTTTTCTTTTTCAATAATATTTTATTGGAAGGAAAATTGTTGTTGTTGTTGTACAAAAGTACAACAACAACTTTTGTTGTACAAAAGTACAACAACAACAACAACAACAACAACGAGAGAAATTGTCCCTCCATATTTTCATATTAAAGATCACCACAATGGCAATAACAACAACTGCAAGATGAATATAAAAAAACAAAAACAAATCCAAATAAAACGGTTTGAGAGATTCATACAAAATACTCACAACTCCAAACAGGATAGGGACATCAACTACGACAGATTATTTTTTTGATTTGTTTGAACTGTGCCACAAATCACACATATGATGACTTTTTAAAAAGACAATTTAAAAGAATTTTTCAAGTTAAGAAACAATTTGTCGTAAAACTCTGAGCTTTCGGAAAATTTCCACTTTACAACGTCATGAACACCACAAGAGGGGGGCGCTCATACGAACTCTTCTCCTGAACACGGTAAACACGACCCCTAACTTTACGCACACAGACCAACAGGTAATGTTACCATATCCATGTCTTAAATATACGACCCGCTCCGTCTGCAGATATATATATATAGATGTTGATATGGCTCATTCTAAGACTTTCAGGTGATTATACACTGATGAATATATAAAATATTAAATTTCTGCCATATTCTGTTGGTACATCCCACTAAATTCTACACACTGGACCCCTAAAGCTCAATCCAAGAGAACCCTGATGGCATCATCTGAGTTATTTTCTCCTCCAGAGCCAAAGAAGATATACAACTGTTGTCACAGGCTGCGTAGTACTCTCCATGACGAGTAAACTGACCTTTATGTGTAAAATCGGTGGTCTGCCCCTTTAACCAGGGTTAAAGCAGTGGGGTAAAGGGGGTGGGGGGTGGGGTGTTCCTCTTCATCCACTAAGAGCAGAGTGAATGTTTGTACTGTCCCTCCTGTAAGAGTAAAACTGTTTACTCAGCTGGTTCACTACTTTGAGTTGATTAACTCATGAATTATCAGGCAGCCAGAGTTCACCTCCAACACACACGGCCCGTAAACCCCACAATGCACAGGGGCACAAGGGTAGACGACAGGTGTAAACTGTATATGGACATAGCCAGGTGGGGATGTTAGCACAGCCTGCGTGTCTGCACTGAAGAGCTATAACTGTTCATTTTTTCTGAGCAATAGTGTTACTATGTTTTTTTGGTGTTTTTTTTCAAATACAAATGCACATAACTCATCTAAACTGAATTTTAATAACTTTGAGCTACAAAGACAATTAAAAGTGACTCTGTTAGCAGCACTGAGCCTCAGTCAGAGAAGCCAAGACATGATGTTCTTCAACATTTGTCCATCCAGCAACACATGGCTAACAATTGCAGGCGTCATATTACCGAATGTCTGTTACATAATCTTACAGTATGCTGGCCTATTTTTCCAGCACAGTCTACGGCCTCAGTCAAAGAAGAACATACTGTAAAGAGTTTTTAACTTATGGAACAGTCACAGCTTTGGGGTGTAACAGATCACATGTAACAGGATTAATACACACTTCAAAAGATATACCCAATTCAGCATTCTGAATGATCTGAATGTGGACTTTAATAAATACTGATTATTAAATGTCATTGATCTCTTTTGTCATCATTTACTCTCAGAGGTAGAAAAAGAGTCAGAACACTTTCTCTGGAAAGATTTGTTAAGTTGAAGGTAAAAGATGATAATCTGCATGAAAAATGAAGAAAAACTAAAATTACTGCCTCACAGTCGTTTGTGTCCACCAGCCAGTCAAATTACAGTTTATATCCGTGTCTGTCCAGGCTCATATAATCTCTGTAGTCAAGACTTTAGGGAATTCAGTAAAAGCTATTAAGTGTATATATTTATTTTTTGTCAAAAGTTCTCACCATATTGACATGTGTGATTCCAGTGAATAACTTCCAGTGAGAAACTGCTACTGAAAATGCTGCCTTCAGTTAGAGACAGAGGACTGATAGGGGGCTGAACATTATGATGTCACAATGAAGTTGACCTTTGACCCTTTGGATATAAAATGCCATCGCCTCATCATTTTATCCTATTAGACATTTGTGTGAAATTTGGCCATAATCAGCGTATGAAATCTTGAATTATGGCCAAAAACAGGCGTTGAGGTCACAATGACCTTTGACCTTTCACTCCAAGTGATCGTTTGTATCAAGTCTGAAAAAATTCCATCATGGTGTTCTTGAAATATCACATCCACAAGTATGGAACAGACCCATTTTCCCAGGCAAAGTTACAGTGAGCGGTATGTTAGCCAGTTAAAAAGGAGCAGGATTTTTCTTTAGATAATTTTATTTTAGATGTTATATTTTGTGGTTATTACAGTGAAAATACTATCGCTTTTGTTCATCCAAAGTCCAAAGTCAACAAATTATAAAAGCTCCTTGTCAAGATATTTCCAATCATAAAAGCGTGATAAACACACACTGAATAAAATATAGTATAGGAATAGGAATATAGCCCTTACTGTAATTACATACAAATTACACATTAACTATTACGAGTATTAGCACCCTTGCATAGCATTTGTGTATCCCTGACAAAAGATCATACTCAAGGGTTTTGTAGTCTCACGACATGTATGGGACTACAAACATGAAGGCTGGGGAAATGAGATAATGAAGGAAATATGTATTTAAGCAATTAGCAGCAATCAGCAGAGATCCAGTGTTTTTGGCAGTTATCCATATAACACTCTACCTTCACAATCACCACTAACTCAGTTGGAATCGTTCCATTTCTGTCCACTTTCAATCCGTCCACATTGTTAACGTGAGTGTGTTGCCCTGCAGCAGTGCACTCCTCAGACACAGCGTCTGCTGCCCCCTGTTGCTTCTCTGGCTCTCTGCCAATCATAAACCCTCCTGGCTCTGGGTCCTCTTATGTCATCGGCAGAGGTGGCAAAAGTACACACAGTCTTTACTCAAGTAGAAATACAGATACTTGTATAAGAATAGACTCTGGTAAAAGTAAAAGTACTGATTCAGCTTATTTACTCAAGTAAAAGTGAAGAAGTACAGGCTCTCAGGGTATAAAAGTAAAAAGTCGTCCTCTGAAGGACATTTCTACCAGCTGTTTCTGTGCAAAGCTAACTGAACCTCAACTTTTCTCTTCGTCTTTTTATGTCTGGAAAAATTTACATTAACAGGACAGTTCACCCAAAAATGAACATTTAGTCCTTATCTACTCACTCAGGAGTAAAGAAACCAGTAAATACTCATGTTTAAGAAGCTGAAATAAGAGAATTTTTTTGTTTTTTTTTTAATTTAAAAATTGCTAAACACAATATATCAATTAATTGATTCTTTAATCCTGTCACAGTGATGGAAGGTGTCATCTCTAAACATGTAAACCACATGAACATGCATTTTACTTTTCAAGTCTTTCCTGCGATGATTATTTTTTATGATCGATTAATCTGTCAACCATTTGCTCCATTGATATGTTAGTTTTTTGGTATATTAAAAAAAAGCTGAAATCAGAGAATATGAACTTTTTTTTAATTATCAAAAATTACTCAAAATGATTAGTTGAATATCAAAATAGATGCAGATTAATTTCATACTCCATTAATAATAGATTCAGTGTTTTATGTTCATTATTAGATTTATTAGTTTGTTCAGCTGTTCCTTCCTTTGTTGTGTGCATTTTATTGATTTATTGATTGATTGATTCAAAGACCAGTAATGGTGAAATTTCCACCTAGTGAAGCATTTTTTTTTTTTCATCAGAGGCCATGACAAAGAATTGGCACCTCTGTGTGCACTGTGCATGATAACATATTGTTCTTTATTTTAAAATTGTAATCCTACTAATAATCCCCATTATTATTACATTTATCTGTAATCTGATTACATTTTTTTTATCTTTACATTTATTCCATTATATGAACTGTAATGGAATACAGTTACCTTTTTTTGTATCCAGATTATGTAATCCTGTTACATGTAATCCATGTGTCCATATGTGATTAATTTTTTTTAAGTCTCTCACACATCCCCTTGCTCTATGCAAGTGCAACACAAAATGTGTGAAATACCCCTTTAATTTGTCTGCTATATGTATATATGCATGGCATTGATTAGAGCTGCAACAATTAATCAACAATCAATTGTTAAATGAATCGACAACTATTTTGATAATAAATTGATTGATTTTAATCATTTTTTAAAAGAAAAATAAATCCAAATTCTCTGATTTCAGCTTCTCAAATGTGAATATTTTCTGGATTCTTTACTCCTCTCTGACAGTAAACTGAATTTCTTTGGGTTGAGGACAAAACAAGACATTTGAGGACGTCATCTTGGTCTTTGGGAAACACTGGTCAACACTGTCTGACATTTTCTGGGCCAAACAACTAATCAATTAGTAGAGAAAATGATGGACAGATTGATCGATAATGAAGATAACTGTTGCAGCCCTCGTCCTGATTCGTGAGCCTCAGTAAGCTGATGTTTGATTGCATTGCCTTCAGGATTGTTCATGTGTAAAAGAGAAAGTGTTTTCTTGAATCTGTCTGGTTGCTGCAACAAAAGCGCTTATGCTGAAAATACAAGAGACATTAAACTTCTAGAAACTGCAATCCATCTGTTGTGTTCTTCAAAGCCTGTGTACTGTATGTCTGCAGTTTAAAGCTGAGTTTAGTGTCGACTGCACTGTTAAACATACTGCTGGATTCCACAAGGTGGAGACATTTGTGAAGAATTTGCTGCGTATGTTGGCCCTGCCCCTCTCTGTCAGCTCTCATTAGTAGTTTATAATAAAGAGCGATGTACTACCATACACAGGGCACACACAGTTGTCAATTCATTATCATGACCACTAGTGAAAAATGCTTCACTGGGTGGAAATTTTGCTATTTTTTGTCTTTAAATCAACCAATCAATCAATAAATTGAAAATGTCCAAATGATGTGATTTCCTGTGCCTCCTGAACAGTCTGACCCCAGTGACAGAACACCTCAAACACCTGTTCATCCTGCTTGCGTTGTGACTCGTGTCCAGTCAAGCTGACTTTGTCACCTCTCTGAAACATTTATGGCTGATCCTCCAGATAGAGCTGAGCCAGAGCTGGTTGTTGTTGTTGTTGTCTTAAATGTGAATATTTTCTGGCTTCTCTGACATCATCATCATGAATATCTTTGGGCTGTGGACAAAACACGACATTTCAGGACGTCATCTTGGACTTTGATCAACATTTTTCACCATTTTCTGACATTTCATGGACCAAACAACTAATTGATGAGTTGAGAAAACCAATTTGATCTATGACGAAAATAATAATTAGTTGCAGCCTTAAAAACAATGCATTAGGCTAAACAGTTTCACCATATTTGGTACTGATATATCCAAAAGTAACAGAAAGTAATCAAGTTACATTACTTTAATATTTAATATAACTTGGATTATGTTACTGACAAAGTTTTTCAAGTAATTAGTAACTTTTTTGGAATGTATTTTGAAGTAATCCTTACAACCCTGCTGACAAGATACAGTATGTAGTGTGTACTTGCTTAAAAAGATTTGGGTCAGTAAGACAAGAGCTTTTTACAGTCTGTCCTTCTGCAGCTAATAAAAAGACAGATGTGTTAAATGTAGCAAAAGAGAGATGAGCAATTATGCAAAGTCAAAAGAAATACAAGAATTTGACATTTTTACAATGAATTTTGATTACATTCCTCCTTTAACCATCTAGATTTATAGTAAAAATGATTTACTATCTGCAGCTGACATTGGCCTTTGACCCTCAAACAGACAGGGAAAGAGTTTAAATAAAGAAGCTTCCATGTCAAGAATCAGAGCAATGTCACATTATTATTATTATTATAGTTCATTTGAACAAGTTCAGCTGGAAATACTGAACTCATTTCATTACCAATTCCAAAAAAGTTTTGATGTTGTGTAAGCTATAATAATAACAGAATGCAGTGATTTGCCAAAAAAAAAAAAAAATGTTTTGACCTATATTCAGTTGCATCCAGTACAAAGGCATTTAATATACAAACTGATCAACTTTATTGTTTTTTTGTAAATATACACTGATTCTAAATGTGATATCTGCAACACACTGGCAAAAAAGTTGTGACAGGAGCATGTTTACCACTGTGATACATCACTTAGTCAGTGTTTGGGAACTGAAAACAGTTTTGCTGAAGTTTCACTTCAGGTGCTCAACAGTCTGGGGTCCTTGTTGTTGTATTTTGTGCTTCATAAT
>JAJHUR010076298.1:0-10120 GCA_027495735.1 Lutjanus campechanus | reverse complement strand
CCCCCCCTTCAAAAAAAAAAAAAAAAAAAAAAAAAAAAGGGGGGGGGGGTTCTTCAGAAGCAAATGGTTCTGAGGAGAACCTCAGCCCTTCAGGTAGAACCCTTATTTCTCAGAGTGTGTACAGTAGCTTTATTTACATTTTTAACAACCTGTTTGACTTTTTCTTCAAGGTACCTAATAAACAATTAAACAGAACATTTGTGTTGAATCAATAAGTTGATTGGCAGAACAAGTTTTCATGGTGATTGATTTATAGTGTGAGGCATTTCATAAGCAAAAACGTCCAATATTCACTATATGTAGCTTCTCACATGTGATGATTGTCTGATCTTCTCAGGTTTACATCAATACAAACAGAACAACTTTGAGGTTCTGTGCTGTCAAACAGGCAAAAGAAGCTATTTGAAGATAGCTTATATGTGAACATGAACAAATAATTAGAAGTAAAAAGCAAATTTACTATTTGGAGACCTCAAGTGGCAGCATGCGATAACGAGCTAAATTATTCAAAGCTTGAAGGACTTCATTAAATCATGAAGTGACACCAGTAAACGTTTCTTATTAGACTAAGTGTTTACAAGCTGCTGTTTTGGAGACTGTTTTAACTTTTGCTTTCATATGTCGATTTATCACTTTTATGATTCATACTCTTTTTTTGATGCCGAGCCTGTCGGACAATTCAAAGGTCCAGTGTGTAAGATTTACTGGCCTTTATTGGCACAATATGGCAGAAGTGCAGTTTAATATATATAAGTGTGTTTTTTAGTGTATAAGAGTACAGAGAGTGTGGGTCCTCTTCAACAATGCACTGCCCTGTTTCTACAGTAGCCCAGAAGGGACAAACCAAACACTGGATCTAGATAGAGCCTTTCGTGTTTTTCACAAGTTTTGCAGCTCTCTTACATTCTTGAAAGGGGAGGATGAGGTGAGGTGTTTCTAAAATCTGTGAACTTACCGTTAGGTCCACAGTCTTCACACTGCTGTTTCAAAGGAAAAAAGTACCAAAATAATCTATTTTACCCTGTTTTAATACTAAAATACTTTAAATTGATCACTGCAGAATTAACACAATTAAATATAAAACAAAAACACATCAGTAAATAGGACTAAATAAACAAATGTCTTGTGAAACATAACAAAAGCGAGTTTGGTTTTGTTTCTGTCAAGTTTGATAATGTTGAGTCTTTTATTTTTAGTGTTTTAAATTATAATTCTTGCCATATCTTACACATTGCAAAGGAGGAAACTAATTTGAACGGAAAGTTTGATAGACATAAATCAACAACTCGGTAAATGTTTCTGCTTGGAAAAAGTGTCTGCTTGCCAATTTTTTTGCAGATCATTTTGACTTTCGGCTCTAATGTTTAAATTTATATCATTTTTTGTGTGTGTGTGTTCTGAGACAATTTTCCAACCAACCTGCGAGAACATACCAACAGCTGAAAATGAATTTTGGCAAATAGAGCCGACCAACATCATCTCAATTAGAGGTTGCACCTGTGCTTAAGCCAATTATGCTCATCCACTTCAAAAATAAGTGAGTCATTATGGGAACATCGCATGCTGTAAGGCCAGGAAAAACAATGTAGGGAAAGTGTCTGGACCAGAAACTGGCAGAACAACAAGTTATATGTATATAAAAATGCATTTAGGGAAGATTTGGAGCTCTGCGAGAGGAAAACAACAGTGAAGGAGAGAGCGCAGTGGCATTTCTGTGATGCTGTGTTCATTACAGCCTCTTTCTGACCTGCTGAATAGGTGCCTCCATCAGCCAGGTGTAACCATAAAACTCCCACTCTCACAGCATGGAAAGTGTCTAACCTTGAAGGCACTCAAGCTGTAAATTGACAGTCAAAACATCGCTGGCTTTTAACCAGAACCTTGCCGCCGAGTCTAGTCTGGTCAGTCGTTTAACTTTGTGAGACCAAAAATTAATAAAAAGTACAGAAGAAAAAACCTCCAGAAGTACAGCGTGAACTCAGGGAACTAGACCAGAACTCAAGAATAAAAGCACAACTATAAAAGAAGTTGAGAGATGAATAAGCAGCGAATGAGGAGTGTGTTGGAAGAAAGCCAGAGCCCACACACAGACAGAACTTCCAACAGAGAGAAAAAGATACACAGAGGAAGAAATACATGTTCTTGGACACAGAGAAAGAGAAATAGACAGAGAGACAGACTGCATGATGGTCAAAAGTATGTGGACACCCAAACATTACACCTGCAAGTGATTGTTGAACAAAATTATGGATGTTAATATGCTTCTGGGTTCAGGCTTTTGACTTGATTTTGGGACCTGGCTGCAGAGATTTGATTCATTCATTCAGACAGTGCATTAGTGCCGATGTTGACCGATGAAGTCTGGCTCACAGTTCTTTCTTCATAGACCTGGCTTTGTGCACAGGGTCAAACATTTGGTGCCACAAAGTTGGAAGCACACCGTTGTCTAAAACATTACTGCAAGCTGCAACTTTAAAGGTGCTACGTGAAGAGATTTTAATGTATTAATTGCTTTGTATTGCCTTTGTGTGAACAGACTGTAACATAACTTAAAAAACGAGACGTTCCCCGTCTTTCTTGGACACCTATGACAGCCTGTGGACTGATTTTGATTTGACGAGACGCTTATGCGTGCTCCCAAGTGCCTCGCCTCCCTTCAGCTCTCCTGCAGCGCCAAAAGCATGCAACGCTAGCTAACGTTTAGCTCAGAAATTAAGTCCACTAATGTCAAAAAACAACTGGCATTGGCCGCAACACAAGCTGAACTTTACTTACATCAATTATCAACTTGATCACGTTCAGTCTCGTGTCTGTCACGTTACTGTTTTGCCCAGATGCTCACTCATGGCTTCGGAAAGCAAGCACATGCACAAGCAACAGGATGCTGACTGCAGTTTATCTAATAGCTGATTAATCGGTCTATTATAATGTTGGTCAGTGTTTCCCAAAGTTCAAGATGAAGTCCTCAAATGTCCTGTTTTGGCCACAACCAGGATGCCAAGGGGCTGAAATTAGAGAATTTTTACTTATTTAAACTATAAAATGACTCAAAACTAAAGGGGGGCAGCACCAGGTCACAGCCTTTGGTTGGCTGGACTGATGAATGAATGGAGATGAAAAGAATGGAGATTCGACCAGAGTGACATTAGGTGTTTTCAAACTGGGGAAACTTTTTCATAGTTCTAAGAACAGCTGAAGATCCCTCCCATCCCAGGATTGTAGTTCTTCAGAGTAGGAGCTCTTGCAGTACAAGAGGAAACCTTGAGTGACGTTAATTGCGTCGATGAAGCACCAGCAACCGGCATCTTTAAAAACCTGCCATGTAAACAACAGCTTGTAAGTGTGAAGTAAAGTCCAGGGCTTAATAAGCATTACACACGCAACAGAAGAGATACAACGTTGAACACCAAATACGAGTGAGTGACGTTGAATATCGCAGAGAAGTGACATTGTTTTATCAACCACTGGTCCGTTTATGTCACTTGAGCGTTCCGATTTCAGTTCCCATTCCAGTTCTTGGAAGACGGAGGTTCCTCTCAGGGAGAACTGATTGGTCTGAAAACAAGAGATGGATGATTCAGAATAATAGTGTCAGACAGACAGACATACAGATAGATAGATACTGGATGGAGAGATGGAGTGAGGCATAAAAAGATGGAGGTGGGTAGAGAAACAGATTGAGAAAGAAAGAGAAAGCGATGGACACAGATATAGGGAGAGGAAGAGAGAAACTGAAGAGTACAGAAAGAGAAGGATCATCAGCGGACAGAAATGTTAGTGTAAACAGATAGAGAGAAAGACAGATGGCGAGACACTGTACACGGGGAGATAGACAGAAAGATAAAGAAAGAGCGACGCTGACAGACAGAAAGCGATAGCTCGACAGACAGACAGGCAGACAGATAGACGGAGCGAGAGGAGTTAATTCCAACTCTCACAGACTCATTCGCAGGTGTGGGTGGGTGGAAGAGGAGGAGGAAAGAAATGAGAAAGAGAAGGGGTGGAGGAAAAAAAAATTCAAATGTCTGGGTTTTCACACCGTTAATTTAGCCGTGCAGAGCCCCATCGCACCATTCTCTCACTCTTCCTCGCTCCTGTCGGAAACATGCTAATTAGGGAAGCCGACTGACGTGAGCGAGGTTTAAAGGGTAATTAGCATAAAAATCCTACATGCTGTATTTTTACTTTCTCTAATCAACACCCTCACACGTACACATTTTTCAGATGTGAGAAAAAGCGGTTTGACGCAATTAAAATGAAAATTAGCATCCAGGAAGGGAGGGGGGAGGGAAAAAAACGTCTCCTCGTCTTGCATTTTGTTTTGTTTTTCTCGTCAATGGACTTTTTTTTAAGACTCAGAAGAAAAGAAAACAGTGGATAATGTAATTGTTTTTACAAATAGAGGATATGTCGAGCGACAGGGATGCAGCGTTCTGCTATCTCGTTCTCTTGTCACCGCCTGACAATCTTATCTTTGCCTCTCGGGAGCGTTGATTCGCTGTACTCGACATGGTGGGGAGAAAAAAAAAAGGAGCTTTTTGAAAAAACAACACCATCTTCTCCAGATAAAATGATGACTGCACAAATGTTGGCTAACACTTCACTTGAAGTGGTGCTTGGAAGGCATCCGAACACTGTAAGTGCATTATAAACACATTGCAAGTCCCTAATAATTGTTATGTTCAGAGTAAACAGTGCAAAAAACATAATGGGTTTGAACTGAATGTACTTTTCTGATGTTTTTGAAATGATTATGTTTGTCTTTGCTTCTAATCTGCTTGTTCACCACAATGACTCAGAAAACACTCACACACTTTCACACATCCATGCTGCTTAACAAAGAAGTATCCACGGTTTATCTCTTCAAGCTACTCAGCACCAGTGGTGGAAAGAGTCCTGAAAATATGTACTCAAATACAAGTAAAAGCACTGGTGTTTAAAAATACTGAAGTGAAAGTACAAAGTATTCTTCTCAGAAACTAGCTGATGAAAAATGCATTATCAGTAGCAGCAATTCAGCCTTCAGTCTTAATTTCTCCCAACTCCTGTGCTGTTCTGGGGTCTGATTACAGGAACATTTCCTAAATGCTTGTCCTGTCTTAATGGATGTTTTCAAGATAGGAAAAAATAGGGCTGGACAAAAAAATCTGTTTAAAATGTACACAAGACTGCCTATATCCATGACAACAGATGTGATGGATACTTCACTTGTCGCTGCCTAGCTTGTGAATGGACAAGGAAAGATGGGTGTTCCAATTTTAGCTTTGATGAGTCAGAGGAATTAATTTTGTCTTGGAGGAGAGAAACTTTTTGGGAGGTTTTGCAAAGTTTTCTTGCCAATCATCGACCCATGATGAGGATTGATCAAATTCAAAATTAATCGTCTTAGCAGTCGATATATACCCGTTAATACGCAGCATCCTTGGCATCATCATAGGGTTGAGTAGCCAATCATAATCATGGTAATAATGTATTCATTTTTTGTGCTCATGGTGTTCCCCGTCTTCGTTGTCATTGCCATACAGACCCATTAGGAGTGGTGCTGCCATTTTTGGCAGTTAGTTTGAATTTAGGACAAAGACTTTAAGAGTTAAGATTCCTAACGTAAGAAATTCTTCAGTTAGGAAGCTTCTGTAATAGCTAAATTAAAAGTAATGGTCAGTAGTCACAGTCACCTTTCCAAACCTGTGTCTGGGGGGTGCAAATATGTATCAAAATACATATTTTTCCTCTCACCTGTTGTGCTGTTCATCCATCTAGATTGTATTTTGTGTGAGTTGCAGAGGTTTGGAGAAATCAGCAGTAAAAATGTCTGCCTTTTGTTGAATATAATGGGACTAAAAGGCACTCAGCTTGTGGTGATCAAAGAGCCAAAAAAATATATTTCAAAAATTCAAAAACCGGTGTCTTTTTCAAGAAATCATGACCTGGTTACTCAACATAATCCTCAGACCTTATTGTGAGCAGTTTCGTGCTGGAATCTACCAGAACAATTTTCTTTTCTACTACAAAGAAAATAGTTCCTACATGCTCACAACAAGGTCTGTGGATTATCTCAAGTAACGAGGACATGATTTTTGAAAAGAGATACTGGTTTAAAAATTTTCTGATGTATTTCTTTTTATTTGGCTCTTTTAGCACCACCTTTGAGCTGAGGAATATTTAGTCTTATTATATTGGAGAGAAGGCAGACATTTCTGACCAATATCTCCAAAACTCTGTAGCTCACACTAAAAGAACCTAAATGGATAAATAGCACTACAGGCCAGGGGAAATACATGTATTTTTGATTTTGGGGTGAACTGTCCCTTTAACCCACTCGCCTCACAGCAGGACAGAGTCACTCTTCATAGCTAAACTAAGGGGCACAGGTGTGAATAGCCGAATAGCTGCCATGTGCCTATATGACCTGAGTGTAAATAGACACCTGAGCCACTCTGTGATTGGATCGCCTTATTGGCAAAAGATGAAAAAGAAAAAGGATTATACTCAGTAATCAATTATTATTTTAGAGTAACTAAGCGTAATAATACTGAAGTACATTCACATTACAATCTTGAAAAAGTATTCAGAATACAAGAGCCAAAAAAACTGAGTTAATTACAGCAATTTGAGTAATTGTAATTAGTTACTTCCACTCCTGCTCAACACACCACACACTTGAATCAAAGAGAAAACTTTGTCTTTTTCTCTGGTTTCCTGTTCCGAATGCTCGCAGGTATTTCCAGTGTTTCACTTGGTTTGTCTGAAAGAAGCTGAAGGAAAAAAAAAGCTTTACGCTGTGTTGAAATGTCCAAAAAAGGTCTCTGCAGGGTCGAGACAGGACAAACTGTACCGAGGCTGAAAAAAAAGGTTGTATTCTGCACTACTGCTGCAGCCCCAGGTGCCACGGCTCTGTGCAGAATTCAATTTTTATTAGACAGGAACCATATGGGAAAACTTTCACCCAGAACCTCATGAGAGAAGATCTACAGAGAACCCTACTATGGTGCAGAACCCTACATGCACTCCAAGGGTTTTATTTAGAACCCATCCATGCAGTTCTACTAAACATCCTTTTATATTCCAAGAGCTTTATCTAGAACCCACTAATGGGGTTCTATCAATAACCCTTTTATATTCCAAGGGTTTTTATCTAGAACCCACTAAGGAAGTTCTGCTGAGAACCCAATATATACTTCAAGGGGTTCATGTAGAACTCACCAATGTAGAACCTACCCATGGGGTTCCACCAAGCACCTTTTTATATTCCAGAAGTTTATCTTAAACCCACTCAGGGTGTTCTACCGAGAACCCTATATATACTCCACTCCTAGTTGCACTAACTAACTCTTACAATCCTTCTCTTCAAGGATGTCATCGATCCTTGAAGAACTCTTTCTTCTAAAAAGTTTTTTTTTCTTTTGATGAAAAGGGTTCTTCTGGGAACCCTCAGTCTAACAAAGAACCCTTGTCTAACAAAGTACCCTTGCTTGCAAAGAACCCTTTTAAAAAAAAGTAGAAAAGAGTAGAACCTCAGTCTTTCAGGAGGATCCCTTTTGGGACCCTTATTTCTAAGAGTGTACTGTGGTACATTTTGGATGATCCAAGATCACTGATTATATTTTAGATAAGAAATTATAAAATTCAAGTCTATAATTTTTCTTTAAAATCTGGTAATTCGATAAAAGGACAAGAAAGACTGAACATTTCATTACTTCCAAGTTCATAAGACCCATAAATACTTAAAAAACCAAAGTAAAACTAATATCAGCCTTGGGAAAGATTTCAGACAAGCTGTCAAATAACTTTTAATTAAGCCAAAATTTCATTTTCTTCATAACTACTTCTCAATGATTCCAATAACTCAAGAGCTGGCATTTAAACTCCATTTCATTCGTGCTCAGACAGTAACAACGTAGGAGTTACATTTTTCTGTCTGTGCTCGACTTCTTTCATGATCCCCTGCAAGGAGAGACGGGAGGAGGAGCGATGACTTGACCTTGGAGCTCCGTCTCTGGGCACCATATTGCCCCACACCTGGGAGGCCCGGGGGGAACGGGAGAACCCGTCAGCCCTTGGAGCTCCGCAGATGGACCGGAGCTGCAGCCTGAGAGAGAGATGATGGGCCTGGATGGGGGTAAGGGAGGAGGGAGGATGCCCCGCGATGCCTTAAGGGATCCATATGCTCCGCTGACTCAAGCCAATGACACCAATGATTGTGATTGGTTCAGAAATAGGCCAAACTGGGTCTGTTCATTGTCCTCAACTGCAGCAAGAATTCTTAAGATTGGTTTCAAGATGATGAAGATTGAAAATATTCAGCGTTTCTAAGTTTCCTCAGACAAGAATAAAGTCTAAAATTAATTTCTTAACGTGTGTTTGCAATCTGAATTAACTTCATAAGGATTCATAAGGCAAACAGACTTCATAGTAGGTATGATATCAGCGGTGGACGGCACTCCGTGGATGTGGAAAAAGGCAGCAGGCATAGAAAAGCTAATACAACCCTCTGACCTTATATAATCTATAAGAATTCCACGTTCAAATGTTGAGAAAAGTTCAATCAAAATGTCTCACTCCGTTCTGCAATCTCTCCATCTCCCCTCTACACAGTATTATTCTACAATATGACACTTTCTGCCAGGACGAAGGCAGAGATGTATGTCAGTAGCCCGGCCCTCCTTCTGGAGCCTGAGGCACGTTCAATCTGAAAACGTTGTGCACCGTTTTGGGACGGTTTCCAGACTGAACGAGGCGTTGCCTCAAAACAGTGCGACAGGGTGTGCAACAGGCTTTGAGATACATTCTCTCTCGTTTGGATGGACAGATCGAGGTTGTCT
This sequence comes from Lutjanus campechanus, assembly GCA_027495735.1. Taxonomy (NCBI): domain Eukaryota; kingdom Metazoa; phylum Chordata; class Actinopteri; order Lutjaniformes; family Lutjanidae; genus Lutjanus; species Lutjanus campechanus. Next base: position 1,298 of record JAJHUR010076298.1, on the reverse strand, counting down.
ACACAAACAGCTTATTACGACCCATCACATTTATTGCTAGGTGGTGACCTCTAGTGGCTGTAGTAATTGTGACAGGAGCACAGGAGAAATTCAGATTACAAATTATAAAGAGCAAAAATGTCCAAGTAAGGAGGTGGTTGGGGTTGATGGATGGACACGGAACTTTAACCCATGAGACTGAAGTTTGAGTCCCATGAAAAACCAAAAGTCATCGTTGACATATTTAAAGTTTTGCATTATGTTCTGTTATTTTGCATCACGTGACAAAGAACATTCATAGTTTTACCCAAACCACCACATTCTGTTGCTTCTAAGTTAACAAAACTCACAAATACTTAAAAAACCAAAGTGAAACTAATGTCAGCCTTGGGAAGCATTTCAGACAAGCTGTCAGATAAGTTTTAATTAAGCCAAAATTTAATTTTCTCCAAAACCATTTCACCATGATTCCAGTAACTCAAGAGCTGGCAATTATATCAAGCTACGTTTCAATCCAAGCAGTTTAGCATTCCTAAATTTGACCAAACTGTTGCCGTTTCACAACCTTAATCACACGTTTACCATCACATTACTTACATAAGTCATAAGTCCAGCACACCTGGTCCTGGTACTCCAGTAATTCATATTTGAATAATTTTATGGGGAAGGGAAGGAGAGTCCATTCCAAAATACACAATGTAAAAAAAAAGGTCAAAATTCTCTGATTCTAACTTCTTAACTTCTTAAATGTGAATATTTTCTGGTTTCTTTACTCCATCATGACAATAAAATGAGTATCTGTGGGTTGTGGGCAAAACAAAACATTTGACGACATCATCGTGGGCTTTGGGAAACAGTGATCAACATTTTTCACCATTTTCTAACATTTCATGGACCAAAAACAACAATTAAACATAAGATGTCTTATCTTAATTAACATGTATGTATATGTAATACACAGCATTTTTGTCCATTCCCATAAAGATGCATTTTTTTGATTTCCTTTGCTGACAACCTGAAATGTTGAGTTTTCTGTCTGTATTCTAAGATAAACGGGTATCTATCTGGCTAACAAGGCTTTAATAACTTGTGACTGTAGGAAATAAAGTTTTCATTTTGTCAACTTTTGACAAACTGTGGCTGTGACCACAGTCATGTGAGTTTTGAGTCATGGAAGACAACAGATGGACACTGGCTGATATTTTGGTCTTTTACTGTGACTTTTTTGTGGAGATGTAGTTCACTGCACACTTTTTTATGTTGGTTTACTTCGTTAGATGTTGTTTTCCCTGTTCCTGAGCTGCACTGAGAACATTGCC